>JAOTOM010003122.1:0-117500 GCA_034440615.1 Ashinkailepas kermadecensis
GCTCAGGTAGAGTCGGGGGACACCGTGCCGGGACTGGCGTATGTCTGTCCCCGGACTCACCATGCGTCAGTGGCCACGAGCACCTCAACCTGGGGTAGTGCTCAGGTAGAGTCGGGGACACCGTGCCGGGACTGGTGTATGTCTGTCCCCGGACTCACCATGCGTCAGTGGCCACGAGCACCTCAACCTGGGGTAGTGCTCAGGTAGAGTCGGGGACACCGTGCCGGGACTGGCGTATGTCTGTCCCCGGACTCACCATGCGTCAGTGGCCACGAGCACCTCAACCTGGGGTAGTGCTCAGGTAGAGTCGGGGACACCGTGCCGGGACTGGCGTATGTCTGTCCCCGGACTCACCATGCGTCAGTGGCCACGAGCACCTCAACCTGGGGTAGTGCTCAGGTAGAGTCGGGGACACCGTGCCGGGACTGGCGTATGTCTGTCACCGGACTCACCATGCGTCGGTGGCCACGAGCACCTCAACCTGGGGTAGTGCTCAGGTAGAGTCGGGGGACACCGTGCCGGGACTGGCGTATGTCTGTCCCCCGGACTCACCATGCGTCAGTGGCCACGAGCACCTCAACCTGGGGTAGTGCTCAGGTAGAGTCGGGGGACACCGTGCCGGGACTGGTGTATGTCTGTCACCGGACTCACCATGCGTCAGTGGCCACGAGCACCTCAACCTGGGGTAGTGCTCAGGTAGAGTCGGGGACACCGTGCCGGGACTGGTGTATGTCTGTCCCCGGACTCACCATGCGTCAGTGGCCACGAGCACCTCAACCTGGGGTAGTGCTCAGGTAGAGTCGGGGACACCGTGCCGGGACTGGTGTATGTCTGTCCCCGGACTCACCATGCGTCAGTGGCCACGAGCACCTCAACCTGGGGTAGTGCTCAGGTAGAGTCGGGGGACACCGTGCCGGGACTGGCGTATGTCTGTCACCGGACTCACCATGCGTCAGTGGCCACGAGCACCTCAACCTGGGGTAGTGCTCAGGTAGAGTCGGGGGACACCGTGCCGGGACTGGTGTATGTCTGTCCCCGGACTCACCATGCGTCAGTGGCCACGAGCACCTCAACCTGGGGTAGTGCTCAGGTAGAGTCGGGGGACACCGTGCCGGGACTGGTGTATGTCTGTCCCCGGACTCACCATGCGTCAGTGGCCACGAGCACCTCAACCTGGGGTAGTGCTCAGGTAGAGTCGGGGGACACCGTGCCGGGACTGGTGTATGTCTGTCCCCGGACTCACCATGCGTCAGTGGCCACGAGCACCTCAACCTGGGGTAGTGCTCAGGTAGAGTCGGGGGACACCGTGCCGGGACTGGTGTATGTCTGTCACCGGACTCACCATGCGTCAGTGGCCACGAGCACCTCAACCTGGGGTAGTGCTCAGGTAGAGTCGGGGGACACCGTGCCGGGACTGGTGTATGTCTGTCACCGGACTCACCATGCGTCAGTGGCCACGAGCACCTCAACCTGGGGTAGTGCTCAGGTAGAGTCGGGGGACACCGTGCCGGGACTGGTGTATGTCTGTCCCCGGACTCACCATGCGTCAGTGGCCACGAGCACCTCAACCTGGGGTAGTGCTCAGGTAGAGTCGGGGGACACCGTGCCGGGACTGGTGTATGTCTGTCCCCGGACTCACCATGCGTCAGTGGCCACGAGCACCTCAACCTGGGGTAGTGCTCAGGTAGAGTCGGGGACACCGTGCCGGGACTGGCGTATGTCTGTCCCGGACTCACCATGCGTCAGTGGCCACGAGCACCTCAACCTGGGGTAGTGCTCAGGTAGAGTCGGGGACACCGTGCCGGGACTGGTGTATGTCTGTCCCCGGACTCACCATGCGTCAGTGGCCACGAGCACCTCAACCTGGGGTAGTGCTCAGGTAGAGTCGGGGGACACCGTGCCGGGACTGGTGTATGTCTGTCCCCGGACTCACCATGCGTCAGTGGCCACGAGCACCTCAACCTGGGGTAGTGCTCAGGTAGAGTCGGGGGACACCGTGCCGGGACTGGTGTATGTCTGTCACCAGTCGACCCTGCCGGGGGGACTCACCATGCGTCAGTGGCCACGAGCACCTCAACCTGGGGTAGTGCTCAGGTAGAGTCGGGGGACACCGTGCCGGGACTGGCGTATGTCTGTCCCCGGACTCACCATGCGTCAGTGGCCACGAGCACCTCAACCTGGGGTAGTGCTCAGGTAGAGTCGGGGGACACCGTGCCGGGACTGGCGTATGTCTGTCCCCGGACTCACCATGCGTCAGTGGCCACGAGCACCTCAACCTGGGGTAGTGCTCAGGTAGAGTCGGGGGACACCGTGCCGGGACTGGTGTATGTCTGTCCCCGGACTCACCATGCGTCAGTGGCCACGAGCACCTCAACCTGGGGTAGTGCTCAGGTAGAGTCGGGGGACACCGTGCCGGGACTGGCGTATGTCTGTCCCCGGACTCACCATGCGTCAGTGGCCACGAGCACCTCAACCTGGGGTAGTGCTCAGGTAGAGTCGGTCGGGGACACCGTGCCGGGACTGGCGTATGTCTGTCCCCGGACTCACCATGCGTCAGTGGCCACGAGCACCTCAACCTGGGGTAGTGCTCAGGTAGAGTCGGGGGACACCGTGCCGGGACTGGCGTATGTCTGTCCCCGGACTCACCATGCGTCAGTGGCCACGAGCACCTCAACCTGGGGTAGTGCTCAGGTAGAGTCGGGGGACACCGTGCCGGGACTGGCGTATGTCTGTCCCCGGACTCACCATGCGTCAGTGGCCACGAGCACCTCAACCTGGGGTAGTGCTCAGGTAGAGTCGGGGGACACCGTGCCGGGACTGGTGTATGTCTGTCCCCGGACTCACCATGCGTCAGTGGCCACGAGCACCTCAACCTGGGGTAGTGCTCAGGTAGAGTCGGGGGACACCGTGCCGGGACTGGCGTATGTCTGTCCCCGGACTCACCATGCGTCAGTGGCCACGAGCACCTCAACCTGGGGTAGTGCTCAGGTAGAGTCGGGGACACCGTGCCGGGACTGGTGTATGTCTGTCCCCGGACTCACCATGCGTCAGTGGCCACGAGCACCTCAACCTGGGGTAGTGCTCAGGTAGAGTCGGGGGACACCGTGCCGGGACTGGTGTATGTCTGTCCCCGGACTCACCATGCGTCAGTGGCCACGAGCACCTCAACCTGGGGTAGTGCTCAGGTAGAGTCGGGGGACACCGTGCCGGGACTGGCGTATGTCTGTCCCCGGACTCACCATGCGTCAGTGGCCACGAGCACCTCAACCTGGGGTAGTGCTCAGGTAGAGTCGGGGGACACCGTGCCGGGACTGGCGTATGTCTGTCCCCGGACTCACCATGCGTCAGTGGCCACGAGCACCTCAACCTGGGGTAGTGCTCAGGTAGAGTCGGGGGACACCGTGCCGGGACTGGCGTATGTCTGTCCCCGGACTCACCATGCGTCAGTGGCCACGAGCACCTCAACCTGGGGTAGTGCTCAGGTAGAGTCGGGGGACACCGTGCCGGGACTGGTGTATGTCTGTCCCCGGACTCACCATGCGTCAGTGGCCACGAGCACCTCAACCTGGGGTAGTGCTCAGGTAGAGTCGGGGGACACCGTGCCGGGACTGGTGTATGTCTGTCCCCGGACTCACCATGCGTCAGTGGCCACGAGCACCTCAACCTGGGGTAGTGCTCAGGTAGAGTCGGGGGACACCGTGCCGGGACTGGCGTATGTCTGTCACCGGACTCACCATGCGTCAGTGGCCACGAGCACCTCAACCTGGGGTAGTGCTCAGGTAGAGTCGGGGGACACCGTGCCGGGACTGGCGTATGTCTGTCCCCGGACTCACCATGCGTCAGTGGCCACGAGCACCTCAACCTGGGGTAGTGCTCAGGTAGAGTCGGGGGACACCGTGCCGGGACTGGCGTATGTCTGTCCCCGGACTCACCATGCGTCAGTGGCCACGAGCACCTCAACCTGGGGTAGTGCTCAGGTAGAGTCGGGGGACACCGTGCCGGGACTGGCGTATGTCTGTCCCCGGACTCACCATGCGTCAGTGGCCACGAGCACCTCAACCTGGGGTAGTGCTCAGGTAGAGTCGGGGGACACCGTGCCGGGACTGGTGTATGTCTGTCCCCGGACTCACCATGCGTCAGTGGCCACGAGCACCTCAACCTGGGGTAGTGCTCAGGTAGAGTCGGGGGACACCGTGCCGGGACTGGTGTATGTCTGTCCCCGGACTCACCATGCGTCAGTGGCCACGAGCACCTCAACCTGGGGTAGTGCTCAGGTAGAGTCGGGGGACACCGTGCCGGGACTGGTGTATGTCTGTCCCCGGACTCACCATGCGTCAGTGGCCACGAGCACCTCAACCTGGGGTAGTGCTCAGGTAGAGTCGGGGGACACCGTGCCGGGACTGGCGTATGTCTGTCCCCGGACTCACCATGCGTCAGTGGCCACGAGCACCTCAACCTGGGGTAGTGCTCAGGTAGAGTCGGGGGACACCGTGCCGGGACTGGCGTATGTCTGTCCCCGGACTCACCATGCGTCAGTGGCCACGAGCACCTCAACCTGGGGTAGTGCTCAGGTAGAGTCGGGGGACACCGTGCCGGGACTGGCGTATGTCTGTCCCCGGACTCACCATGCGTCAGTGGCCACGAGCACCTCAACCTGGGGTAGTGCTCAGGTAGAGTCGGGGGACACCGTGCCGGGACTGGTGTATGTCTGTCCCCGGACTCACCATGCGTCAGTGGCCACGAGCACCTCAACCTGGGGTAGTGCTCAGGTAGAGTCGGGGGACACCGTGCCGGGACTGGTGTATGTCTGTCACCGGACTCACCATGCGTCAGTGGCCACGAGCACCTCAACCTGGGGTAGTGCTCAGGTAGAGTCGGGGGACACCGTGCCGGGACTGGTGTATGTCTGTCCCCGGACTCACCTTGCGTCAGTGGCCACGAGCACCTCAACCTGGGGTAGCTTCCGTCATTCAGCCTCCTCACGAATGAAACCGACAATTGATTGCATTCGTTGCTAGGAGGTCAGGGGAACATGTGTTCAGTGATTCAAAAGACAGCTTGATCTGCATCGGGGAGAACCAGACACGTCTTCAAGCACTGCTAAAGGTCGGACAAATACGCGCAAAGCAGTGGATTGATAATACCTACAAAAGCATTGCGAAGCTAACGAGTGGGCGAACAATCTGTTTTGGTCATGTATCGTCGCCAGTCTATCACTCAGATTGGTCGTGTGCACAGAGCAGCGACAGGTGGAACTCGAGCCCACAACCTTTCGGTTGGGAGACGGACACCTAACGCCCAGACTAATCGCCTCCTCGACGCTAATAGCTATGTAAAGCCAATAACCACCACCACCACCACAACAACAACAAAGCAAACGAGTAGGAACCTAGCTGTTCTTTTCGAAAGCCAAAATGCCTCGCGCATTGACAAAGTCGCAAAGAAAAATGCGGTACAAAGGCAAAACTGCGAAGACGGCGATGATAGCTGATCAGCAAACGTTCGGCAGTTAGTTAGTTATTTGGGCTTAAGGGCGCGCTGACTACGAGGTCATTTAGCGCCCATAACTATTAATTGTTCCAGCAGTCTCTATAGGTCGTCCCTTGTACTATGGGTATTATCTTTCCTGGTGCATCTTGATGTTAACGCCCCGGGTAAATAACATAAAACTTCACATCAGATAGGAACCTGAAGAGCCTTCCGGATTCCACAACCTGAGATTTGTCACCTAAAACTGCAGGGAGGGAGTGAGCCTGGTCACTCCCAAAATGACGTTGACGTTCCAGCCCAAGCCTAGGGCAAACATTCGGCAAATCGTCGACCTTTGCCTTCTCTCGAGTGGGTGGCCTTGATGAGGTAAAAGGTAAACTAAGATGAGGCAATAGTCATGGCTCTAGAGAAAGCAAAAGCGTAACAAACAATACCTTTCTGGTAGCATCATACACATCACAAGCTTTAAAAACTTCCCCTGAATCGGAACCGGCGAAAAATAAACATGAACAATTTAAAACAGACCAGTTTGGGCCATCAACCTCAACTGCCTTTCAAAATCCAATAACTTTGCATTGAGGTAGATTAGATAAGATCACTTGTTTGTGCGCAATACATTGCATGTATCCACAACCTTGACATATTACAAAACAAGGCAAAACCAATGATGCATGTGCTAGGTATCAGCTCATGAAATTATCTGTGTTTTGGTTGATATTTGGTACGATGCAGTGTACTTAATTTCATTTCTTAGATCGCTTAGTGTTTGTTTGATGTAAAGCATGAGTATACACATTATCAGGCGCGCACCCAGGATTTTTCCATGGGGGGGGGGGCCCGGACCGAAAAGGGCACTTGGCCGGCTCCAAAAGGGCACTTGACCGGCTCCGAAAGGGCACTTTGCGGCCCGGGGCACACTGGAAGGTTTGCTGACCGGGGGGGGGGGGGGGGCGTGAATTTTTCATGGGACACGTTATATGTTATAGCACCGAACCCTTGTATTTACAATAATATTTCCAAAAACATGCAGCCTGCATGCATTATGTCGTGAGATGAAGGTTGCCCGCTTACCTTTGATGTAAAAGTACGCAGGATGTGGATTTCTGGAAAGGATGATAACAGCTGACACGAAGGCGATGGTCCTGAAGGCAGGTGACATGTACCTTTGGCACAGGCGGGGCACATAAGGCAGGTGATTTTTTGGCTAAATTTGAGACATTCCGGCCAAGAGGGCACTTTTCGGTCAAAAGGGCACTTTTGGCCAAAAGGGCACTTTGGTCTCATGGGGGGGGCGGGCCCCCTGCCCCCCCCCCCCTCCGGTGCGCCTATGCACATTATGCACTTCTAAAATGACCGTCCTTACCATGATTTAGAAGTTTGATTAAGCTTATTATATTTCGGGTACAACCCATAGTCACATACATTATGTGGCCATGGATTGTACCCGAAATAGCATACGCTTAATCAATCATCCCAATCATTGTAAGGACGGTCATTTCAAAAGTACTTACGTTGAATTTCATTTCTAATGGAGTGGAAGGCATGAGTCCAAGCAATCAAAGCCAGTTATGTCGCTGAAAGACGTTAACAAGATTACAAATCAAGAACGATGAAAAATAAAAATATAGAGGTCGAAACGACCTTGTATTATGATTTGGTTCTTACATAAATTTTGGAATTCCAGGGCACTGGTGCAACGAGCTTGGTAACCAGACATAGAAAACTTTAATAGGACAGATATGTAAAATATATAAGACAGATTTGTAAAATATATAAGACAGATATGTAAAATAGCATTATATGCAGGAGACATTTTAGACATGACCGTTGTAATCCTATGCAGCTCAAATTCGACCTCAGTATGGTGTCCTGAATTGCTAAAATGTCTAACGAAAAGTGTTGGAACCCATATTTGTATGCTCCACGGCACAAAAAACTCGTTCCCGGTAACATTACGAAACTTCTTTCATAACGAAACCGTCCAATCAGCACAGGCGACGCTTTACCGTATTGACTGGGAGAGGCTGGCTGCCACAATGCATGCATTAGCTTTAACGCTCCTAAGCATTGAGAGGAAGGACGGGATCACATTTTAAGCTTGGAAGACATAAGGGACAATGGCCCCTCAAACGTACATCAAACAACGCTAATGTGGACAGAATGGCTCCGTCATGCTATTCACATGCAGCAAAAACGAAAATAAACTGCACCGCAAGACCGGTTTTAGACTTTAATCTCCTGCCGGTCAATATTCTGATTCGGTGAAGCCGAAGATCTCCAGGTCCGGCACGTTCACTGGTCTTCTGGTTCGCTCAGTCATGGTCAGCCTTTCGGTACAGCCGCACCGGCACCGGGCTCACGGTCCAGCCGCGCCACAAGTCTCCTGGTCAGGTCGCACCGGCACCAGGTCCACGGTCCAGCCGCGCCACCAGTCTCCTGGTCAGGGCGCACCGGCACCAGGTCCACGGTCCAGCCGCGCCACCAGTCTCCTGGTCAGGGCGCACCGGCACCAGACTCACGGTCCAGCCGCGCCACCAGTCTCCTGGTCAGGGCGCACCGGCACCAGGTCCACGGTCCAGCCGCGCCACCAGTCTCCTGGTCAGGCCGCACCGGCACCAGACTCACGGTCCAGCCGCGCCACCAGTCTCCTGGTCAGGGCGCACCGGCACCAGGTCCACGGTCCAGCCGCGCCACCAGTCTCCTGGTCAGGCCGCACCGGCACCAGACTCACGGTCCAGCCGCGCCACCAGTCTCCTGGTCAGGCCGCACCGGCACCAGGCTCACGGCCCAGCCGCGCCACCAGTCTCCTGGTCAGGGCACACAGGCACCAGGTCCACGGTCCAGCCGCGCTACCAGTCTCCTGGTCAGGCCGCACCGCTAATCACCTGATTCGGCCGCACCGCCTGAGTCTCCTGGTATTGCCGTATCACATAGTGCTCAAAATAAACAGCGGTGAAGGATGAAGCATAGCACGAAAAGGCATTCACTGCATGCATATCATTTACAGGCAAGCTCAGAATGGTATCGTCTACTTTGTCCAAACCTGCCTGCATATATAGCATGTCTGTCATATGCCATTGCTTGCAGAATCGAAGGGATTTTGACTACAGGAGGCTCCGTGGGATTACAGAAGGCTCCGTGGGATTACAGGGGACCCTCTGTGACTACAGGGCCCCTGAGATTACGGGAGACCCCACTGGGACCACAGGAGGCCCCCCTAGGACTACAGGAGACCGCCTAGGATCATAGGTGGATCCCTAGGATTACAGGAGACCCCTTTGGGATTATCGGGGCCTCCTGAGATTACAGGAGGCCCATCTGGGACTGCAGGATCAACCCCCTGGGATTACAGGAGGCCCCATAGGACTGCAGGAGGCCGCCTAGAATCACAGGTGGCTCCCTTGGATTATAGGAGACCCCACTGGGGTTATATGAGGCCTCCTTTCCCCCTCATTCGGAACTGCATGGGGGCATGTATTTTCCACCCGACGCCTTCCACACGATTGGTAAAACACATTCCGGTGGGCTGGCTACAATTTGTAAACTACTATGTACCGGTACTTAGACTGTCTTCAGGTCAATCAGGCCTAGTCACTGTGGGAGAGCTAAATTTGAGTGGGAGTGCCCCCCCCCCCGGCAGGAGTGGGAGGCCCCATGGGGAGGAGGTTCCCCGCTTGGACTACTTGCGTGCCGCCGTCTGTATTTGACCCACCAGCTCGCCTAACATCGAAAGTCTCACATCTCGCCTAACATCATCTGGAAACTTAACGTCCAACTAATCTGCCGGGGCAGAAGCCACCACAGTGGACTCCCGTGGTGCTGAATTTCACATATTGACGCGGTTTGACGTCAGCGCATCTGAAATCCAGTAACCAATTCACTTTTTGTAGCAAGCTGAACTCCATAGTCAGTTTATTTTTAGATGGGAAGTTTCACATGTGCTGCAGGAGATAACTAGACCAATTCGAACTTGCCATATTCGCCAGAACTTGACCACCGGAGTGGAAAAGATCTGATACGGACCAGAGGCTGACAGTGCGGAACCGAAACGAGCCGTAACATGAAAGTAGCGTTATGAAGTGAAATTAATGACCATATATCGGGCTTCATGAAAAAGATTTAAGCGTGCTCCAATTGGGCCCCATCGAACTAAACATGTGTCCTTGGTTCAGATCAATGTCGAGGACACGACCAATGAATTCAATTAATACAGCTACGTTGGCCATCCTCCTCATTGTAGGACTGAACGTTGCCGATGGCCCCAACGAGATGACAATTGTATAGCATTACCACTAGGTTATAGGCCATTACGGTTTGCTATGGGCAGAATATTTAT
Organism: Ashinkailepas kermadecensis; assembly: GCA_034440615.1. Taxonomy (NCBI): domain Eukaryota; kingdom Metazoa; phylum Arthropoda; class Thecostraca; family Neolepadidae; genus Ashinkailepas; species Ashinkailepas kermadecensis. The sequence goes on from JAOTOM010003122.1 coordinate 9,827, forward strand.
AAAGTGTGAAGTCCAACTCCCAATGCCATTCCCGGCTGTATTTCCGCTACAAAACATGCATATATTTTAGAACAAAAAATCCATCTTGTCACATTTCACCCCAAGATTCCTTCAACACATTTCAATAGCACGAACACTTACCATGCATCTCTGTTGTTGTTTTCGTCTGAGTTTCTTCCTGGAACTGAAAGTCCCATCAAGCCCCTCAAGAATTCTCTGTAATTGAAAATTACGTAAGCAAATATAATACGAACATATCTAATCATCACCCGATCACATCTCAAACCAATTGTACTAGATGACATTTAATTAATTGCTGTGAATTCCAATGACAAGGTACATGCTGTCTTCAAATCGCATGGAGTTCAGCTTACCCATCTCAAGAATTATCTGTAATTGAAAATGACGTGAGCAAATATAATACGAATATATCTAATCATCACCCGATCACATCTCAAACCAATTGTACTAGATGACATTTAATTAATTGCTGTGAATTCCAATGATAAGGTACAGGCTGATGTCTTCAAATCGCATGGAGTTCAGCTTACCCTTCTGGTAAGGAATGGCCGACCCAACGGAAAATGATGTCATGTCTGCACAGTGTTAAAATAATGTTAGTTAGTTATTAGGGTTTTTGGGCGCATCAACTACATTGGTTATACATAAAGACATAAAGACATAAAAGATCAGTGCAACTATGAGCCACAAGGGCCCTTCTTGGTTGCACTCTGTACGCTGAACCAGTTGTCCATCAAATGTGTTGATCAACTCTCCCTGGAATACAGAAAAACAAGCCCCCTATTCTTATAATGATTGTCTATGCTGTTCTTAAAGATGTTCAGTGTGTTGCTACTGACAATGGTTTCTGGCAGCTGGTTCCAGTGTTCTACTACCCTGTTGGTGAAGAAAGACTGTCTTAACCTTGTCCTGCTGTGATTAACCTAAATTTTGAATTGATGACCTCTAATTGCATCATTTCTGTTAAATTAAAACATTTCCGAGATATCCCTGTTCCTGACCATGAACAAATTTAAAGACCTCGATGAGATCTCCTCTCAGCCTTCTATATCTAAGTGAAAACATATTCAATTTCTTCAATCTTTCCTCATATGCCAGGTTGCCCATACCATTCACCATTTGTGTTGCCCTCTTTTGTACTCTCCCTAAAAGCCAACAATCTTTTTCATAACTAGGGGACCAAGCTTGGACACAATATTCCAGATGTGGCCTGACATATGCACAATAAAGCTTCCTGATGACTTCCTCACTTTTGTATGATACATTCCTATTTATTGCCCCAAGCATTCTTAGTGCGTTCTTCCTGGCTTCTTTGGTCTGTTCTGATGCCCCCAATTTTGTGTTAAAAATAACACCTAAGTCCTTCTCCTTCTGAGTCACAGATAGTACTTGGCCACCCATCAAGTATGAAGCCTTGATATGCTGCCTACCTACATGCATGATTTTGCACTTATCAAAATTAAGTTTCATTTGCCATTTTTCGGACCACTTCACAAGCTCGTCTAAGTCTTTCTGCAGCAAGACCTGCTCATTGTGCCCTGTTATTTCCCTAAAGATCTTCAAATCATCTGCAAATTTCAAAACCTTACTGCTTAGGCCACTTTCAATGTTATTTACAAACATAATGAACAATAGTGGTCCCAGTACTGACCCTTGGGGGCTCCACTAAGAACATTTTGCCATGATGATTTTGTACCATTTCGCATCACTCTCTGCTGCCTATCTGAAAGCCACAACCCTATCCATTTTAGGATGTTACCCACAATACCATGGGCCTGAAGCTGCATCATTAACCGTTTATGAGGTACCTTGTCAAAGGCCTTGCTAAAGTCAAGATATGCTACATCAACCTGATTTCCCTTATCAAATTGTTCTGTAGCAAAATTAAAAAAGTCCAAGAGATTTGTGAGACACGATCGCCCTTTTCTAAACCCATGTTGAGTATCTTGAATCACTCTGTTTCCTTCCAGAAAACTAACTATTTTATCCTTGATAATTGATTCAAGTACCTTGCAGACTAGTGATGTGAGGCTTACTGGCCTATAGTTTTCAACTTTCCCTCTTTCTCCTTTCTTGAAAATAGGAACTACATTTGCCCTTTTCCAATCGGTTGGAATTTCATTTTGTGAAACTGATCTACAAAATATTATAATGAGTGGAATTGCCAATTCTTTTTTCAGCTTCCCACAATACCCTAGCATGGATTCCATCAGGTCCTGCTGCCTTGTTTGGCTTTATTTTCCTGACATAATTCAAAACAACATCACTGTCAATGAAATCAACATCATGTAACTGATCACCTGTTGCTGGGCTGTGGTTCACAGTTGGCAGATTTGTCACATCCTCCAATGTAAACACTGATTTAAACTGCTTGCTCAATTCCTCAACCATCTCACTATCCTCACTCAATATAATCCCATTTACTTCCGGTGGACCAATTGTGCTTGAAACTTTACTTAGCTTGTAGAAACTAAAGGACCTTTTACTATCCCCATTACAGTTCCTAGCCAAATCCAATTCTTTTGCTCGCTTTGCTGCTCTGGTTTTCTGTTTCACAGCGTCTCTAGCTTTTTGATACAACCTTAGATTTACTATATTTGAAGCTTCCTTAAATACTCTAAATGCATCTTTCTTAGCCTTAATTGCTTTTGTCAAATCTGGTGTAAGCCATGCTGGCTTTCCTACTCTTCTTTTGTGCCTTTGCTTTTGGGGGACATGTCTAATCTGAATTTCCCTCAAGTAAGATTTGAACTTTTCCCACATTTCACAGGCATTTAAATCGGAGAATTCTTCTTCCCATTTTATGGCACTTAAAGCTGCTCTCATGCAGTCAAAGTCTGCCCTGTTAAAATTTGGAACCTTTGCCAAATTATCCTTGATTGTCCCTGCTACATGTGCCTTGAATCTCACTATGTTATGGTCACTTCTTCCCAGAGTTTCTCCTACAGTCAAGTCTTGAACTAAATCACTTAAATCCGAGAAGACAAGGTCCAAGAATGAGCCCTGCCTAGTTGGTTCTGTTACAAACTGGTGTAAGAACAGGTCCTCTTCAAGGCATTTCCTAAACAGTTTACATGCTGGGGAGCCAACACCAACATTTTCATATCCTTTTAGATTAAAGTCACCAAGAATAAGGCATTTCCTCTGAAAGTTTCTACTGATTTCCTCACAAATCACCTCATCAAGCTCCAGTTGCTGAAAATGTGGCAAGGTTCCTGATCGGTACAAAGCTCCTATTCTCAGTTTATTGCTGTTGCCTTTTCCCACAGAAACATCAAGCCAAATGGACTCCACAGACACATTTTTTACCCCATCTGCTACTTTTTGAGAACTGAATAAGCTATTCACATAGAGCATTACACCACCCCCTTTCACTGCTGGACCCCTATTGCATGAAAACATATTGTATCCCTGGATCTCATAGTCCTGCAAGTTATCCCCAAAATACCCCTCACTGACCCATGCCTCAGTAATGCAAACAAAATCTGGTTCCTCATCAGCAACATAACACTACATATACAGCGCCCATGTGTTAAAATAATGGTTTTCCTTTAGGTGTGAGATGTCGAAACGAGTACAGTAGGATGTAGAAATCTGCCATGGAAGCATGCCAATTAAAATATCATTTCAGTCATTCAAGCTCCATTTGAGCAAATAATGTGCTCATGAGTGCCTGTTTTTGGTTTAATTTTGGAGACACCTAATATATGGATGCCTATGTTAACAATAACAATTGCAATTCCACGTTATCAACAGATCGCATAGTTTCACACACATCATAGATAATATCTGCATTTGGAATTGTGTCATGAGATTCTTGTGTAATCAACTCGTAATTGGGAGCATATGCATGCTACTTATATGCAATGCTCTTAGGAATGAGTCATGGAGACTTCATATGCATACATCATCAAGCATGATGTGGATACGTCCTTGGAAAGGATGTTTATTCAGTGCTCAGAAAATGGTATATTCCACCATATTTTACGAATAATTTATCACTGTGTCTGCAGACATGACATTAGGGTCGATGCCACCCTAAAGTTGTCTGCTGGACAACTGAATTTTGGAGCACTTCAAATCCTACATTTAGTACTTCAAGAGGAATTCTAACAGAAGTCTTCCAGAGGAATTCTAATAGAAGTCTTCCAGAAAAACTCTTTCATGTATGATTTCAATTGTATTACATGAAGTGTATCCATCAGTAAAGCACATAGTAATTCGAAGTGGATATTCCAAGGACATAATGGTTTCAATGGAGCATTTCACATCTCCTCTTTACAGGAATAAACAAGTTGAAGGCAACCAAGATGACGACGAGCTGCAACAGATGGAATTGGATCACGGAGGGAATAGTAATGTTGTTGGTAATGATTCACCTAGCACATCACTAACATGGCAACATACACCAAAAGACTACCAAGTTTTTTTTAACTCTGCATACATCAATTAACACTAGATGTGCGCAAACATGCACAAATGGATGCAAGTGGATGAACAACTGGGATATCAATGACATCACAGGAAGAAAGGTAATGAGACGAGAAAATAAAAAGACAAACACACAACCAGCCTGATGGACCAGAATTGTCCTAAATGTTATTTTTCCATTTCAGTCAGATTTTATTGGTCATTGAAAGCCTGCCACCAAGGTTTTTCACAGTTGAGCATTATTTAGCAGCATGGGAACACTAGCAGATCTAGTGGGGAAGGGGAGGGGGCACGGAGGCATAGTAGTTTATGGGCACTGCATAGGCCATATTTGGTAGACATTGGCAAATTTGCTCCAAAAATGAATACATTTGTGTATCACTAGGGGTCCCTTAGATAACACACTAAAATATTCCTTGACAAATACATGAATTTGAGCTCATCAAAATACAAGGAACTGAATATGGAACATTTTCATAAAAGAAAAAAGCAAATTATATATACATATCCAGGACACTGTCAATCCAAAGTCCTACCTCACCCCAGCTGTATGAGTTTGATGTAGCATCATGGACATTCTTAAAATTGGTGGAGTTTTATATTTATAGTTCTTTAATAGCACAAAGAATACAATGTCACAATGCTAGTCAAGAGTAGCTATTACAACAAAACAAGATGCTTCTGCTGCTTGGGAAGCATTTGTAGAGCAGTGCCAGTTGTGGTGTTGGTATGTGCTAGGATACAATCAACCATGGGCATCAGGCAATTATTTGCAAAAAGGAATGTATATATGCTTTGTCGTTCCCATATTGCTCGGGCTCTGAAAAAGTGTGCAGGTGCTCGAAAGAAATCAACCTAGTGCCCCAAAAAGCTAACAGGAACTGGAAAGAAATAAAGCCAGGACCCCAAAAAAAAACTCAGCCAAGATATCAAAACTGAATATGGGCCTGGAAAATTGATTTAGAGTCCCAAATATAGCACCAAGGGATTCAAAATCGAGTAGGGCCCCAAAAGAATATGTGAGGGGCCTAGGAAGAGTCGTTCCGGTCCACAAAATTTGGGCAGGGACCAAAAATATTGTGCCAGGGGCCAAGAAACAGCCAGGACCCTGAAAAATTGTGCAGGGATCTGGAAAACCAACCAGGCATCTGATAATTTAGAAGGGCCCAGAAAAAATGTGTTCAAGGCCAGAAATTCCAGTAGAGGCCACTGCAACTCGCTTTAGGATCTCAACAACTCGCATCAGGGTAAAAAACTTGAGCATGGGCTCCGACAAATCTTGCAAGGGCTCTGAAAAATTGCACTGGAGCCCCCCAAATTACAAACATGCCCAATGCCGAAGCATTTCTGTCTAAGCACCAAATGAATGTAGGTTGGGTGCAAATAGATGTAGCCTGGGCCCCAAAAATCACAACGGGACTCGAAACTAAAAATTGACCTGTTTCACCCAAAAAAATAAGCCGGCACCACAAAAACCAATCTGAGCCTGGACACTCACACTAGAGCCCAAAATATAGAGTGGAGTCCCGAAGAATACCTTATGGAGCCAACAAAAGTATTGGATTGGCACTCCAAAAATTGACCAGGGCTGGTATACCATCATCTTTTTATCTACTTTACTTAAAGTAAATAAAATTACTGTTTAACTTATGATTTTGTACTGTTGTTCTCTACTATTTCTTAGGCAAAGTTAATATAAACAAAGCATTCACTATATCAAATCATGACTGAGATACTAGACAAGATGAAATTATACTTGCCAACATGGCATGATTAGTCATGAATATTTGTATGGCTAGGAGTCTAAAAGGTACTGTTGTTAACCTGCCCCATCTCAGCAGTCTTTTTACACCCACCCTTAGATTTTCAGGGATAATGAAAAATGGCATGTGGCAGCTCTCAAAAGTTTGGCACACCTTTTCTCACATCAATTTGGCATGTTGTTTGGAGATTTTGAGGTCAGGTCATCTACGATCAACAAGTTATTCAAGGTCAAGTGAGGTCACCTCCAAAAAAGTTAACCAGTCATCGCACTTTAATAAATAAAGACATTTGAAAGAAACTTTCAGGGTTTGCTTATCATTAGCGATGCAACAAAATGCCCAGATTATTTTTTAACTTCTTTGTTTTTATCAATTAGTTTTCCACATTGACCCATTTGGGCTAAAATCAAATATTCTGGCTAAAGTAAGCATTTTTTTTGGGGGGGGGAGAAGTTGACTTGAAAAAAAATGTTTCATGGTCCAGTCTACCCACTAGAAAAAAATAAGAAAACTGAAGTCAAAATTTTGAAAATTTTGAAACTTAGAATGCTGATTTATGGGTCGGCAAAAATGTATGGGCCATGGGAGATTTTTCTTCCTTTTCTGATTCCCAATTTTTTTTTAAATCTCCCCACAAAATGAACTTCCCAAAGCAAAAACATGTCAGATGTGATCATATAGACCCCCTAGTGATGTCACTTTTGTGGGATAAAATGTTGTGGTGGTTTCAGATTCTACTTGCTGAGTCCTTTGCAATGACACCACGTTGTTTTTGTACAATGCTTAGCTTGGTTATTGGTTTTTATGACACGTCGACCGTTGAGTCATATAGCGTCGCCAATCTCTCACGCCGATTGGTCGCGGGCGACGAGTAGCAACAGGTGAGACTCGAACCCACAATCTTTTGATTGTGAGATGAGCATCTTACCCCTAGACCACTTGTCCCACAATGCTTAGTTTGGAAATTACAAGGGGTATAATAAATCCAAGACAGGGTGTGATGATCTGACCTGAAAGATGGGGTGGGCTAATATATATCAATGCATAATATATAATGGGGTAAATTCATGAAATTTCATTGTAAACATGATGCTCTCCCCATAACACAAGCAACTGGACAGCAAGCACTTGCAACAGAAATTAATGGTAACATCATCTTAATCACATACATAAAGGTGGTATTCAAGCATTCAATACTGAAATCTGTTTACCTAATGTCCCAAAATATAAATATAACAAAAATGCATATGCATGCATATTTTCCACTTAAATTTTTTTATATGGATATTACCCCTCCAAAGCCCCCTTCTCCCCTATATATACTTTCCCTGTATTTTGTTTTGGAGAGGGAATAAGGCATTATAGTGCTTTAAGGTGTTTTACCACATCGGAAAGCAATAGAAAAACTGACCACAAATTGGCCTGGATTGATCGACTCAACGGAAGTGCATTGGAAACAGTTACTTATAAGTTGAAGGATAACACTAAAGTGTGATTGGAAATCGTCCTCACCTCAGAGGCATTTCGCGTGGATTCCAGGGAGCCCGTCCGTAGATTATTGCTATAAACGGCCCTAAGATGCCAAGTACACCACAGACCAAGGTCAGCCTTGAGCTACAAATTGCCAACAGGCCCAAGGCCCTTTACATAAACAGGCCCACATCAAGGCTCAGCGGCTATCAGGCTCAGCCGGCTCAGCGATCATGTTCAAGGTTACCGGGCCGTAACGTCACTTGTTAATCGCATGCTGAAGGTTGCTCTGGGGATACTTGGATAGACATATGTTTGATGGCTTTTCACTGGTATTTGTCTGGTTTCCGTTCGTGTTATGACTAAAGTCAAGGACTATCTCTAGCTCGCGATGAAATTCCGTGTGAACTGATATCATCCCTTACCATAAATAACACTTGTGAGTTGTGGAATGGTCGCCAGTGCCAACATTTGTTGACACCGATGCGCCAAGGAAGAGTATGAACACCAGATACCATAGTCTTTACATCTTAGGACATAGACCTGTCGAAACTATGCATCGTCAAATAGGGGGTGATCGTAACCTCCATAGTCCCCACGTAGTACCTCCATAACCATAAAAACCATTAACCATCCATAACATCCATTCCGACCCTCCAATCCAACAACCCAGGGCCACAAAGGTAACATAAGCTGCAAATGTGTTCTTATCGGAGGATCACAGTCACCAAGGTCGTCACTACTGGGGGTGTGGTCCTGACCCCCTGTAATCCACTATGCCACTTAACCGAAATTACTTTCGTAAACTTATAACACTGTTTCTAAAACTTCATGTGGTCTGAAATGGCCTCGCCGGCCATTTCAGACCATTGTGACCACTGTGACCCAATGACCTGCATTCATAACTAGACAGACAAATCGACTTTTCAAAAAGTTCCCGACGACGGCGCCGCATTTGGGCAAAACGTTGGCGCTGTTAAGCGTTGCGCAGTGTGTTGTGGATGTAAAGCGGTGGTACTGGGGCGGTCTAAGTGACAATGGGGCGGTGGTACTTGGGCGACAATGACTATATCATTTTCAAATGATATAGTCATATATCAAGCAAAAACGCTTGCTTGATATGTATTTATATATCAAGCAAAAACCACATCATCTATGTACCATTAAGCATGTACTCCGACCTATGTTACAATATGTTTTCATGCAATAGGGGGCCCAGAAAAGGGGGGGGGGTATAATCTTTTTTGAATAGCTTATACAGTTCTCAAAAAGTAGTAGATGGGGTGAAAAAATGTGTCTGTGGAGTCCATTTGGCTTGATGTTGCTGTGGGAAAAGGCAACAACAATAAACTGAGGATAGGAGCTTTGTATCGATCAGGAACCTTGCCACCTTCTCAGCAACTGGAGCTTGATAAGGTGATTTGTGAGGAAATCAGTAGAAACTTTCAGAGGAAATGCCTTATTCTTGGTGACTTTAATCTAAAAGGATATGAAAATGTTGGTGTTGGCTCCCCATCATGTAAACTGTTTAGGAAATGCCTTGAAGAGGACTTGTTCTTACACCAGTTTGTAATGGAACCAACCAGGCAGGGCTCATTCTTGGACCTTGTCTTCTCAGATTTAAGTGATTTAGTTCAAGACTTGACTGTAGGAGAAACTCTGGGAAGAAGTGACCATAACATAGTGAGATTCAAGGCACAGGTATCAGGGACAATCAAGGATAATTTGGCAAAGATTCCAAATTTTAACAGGGCAGACTTTGCCTGCATGAGAGAGGCTTTAAGTGCCATAAAATGGGAAGAAGAATTCTTTGATTTAAATGCCTGTGAAATGTGGGAAAAGTTCAAATCCTACTTGAGGGAAATTCAGATTAGACATGTCCCCCAAAAGCAAAGGCGCAAAAGAAGGGTAGGAAAGCCAGCATGGCTTACACCAGATGTGATGAAAGCAATTAAGGCTAAGAAAGGAGCATTTAGAGTATTTAAGGAGGCTTCAAATATCGTAAATCTAAGGTCGTATCAAAAATCTAGAGATGCTGTGAAGCAGAAAATCAGAGCAGCAAAGCGAGCAAAAGAATTGGATTTGGCTAGGAACTGTAATGGGGACAGTAAAAAGTTCTTTAGTTTCTACAAGCTAAGTAAAGTTTCAAGCACAATTGGTCCACTGGATGTAAATGGGACTATATTGAGTGAGGATAGCGAGATGGTTGAGGAGCTGAGCAAGCAGTTTAAATCAGTGTTTACAGTGGAGGATGTGACTAATCTGCCAACCGTGAACCACAGTTCAGTGACAGGTGATCAGATACACGATGTTGATTTCATTGATAGTGATATTGTTTTCAATTATATCAGAAAAATAAAGACAAACAAGGCAGCAGGACCCGATGGAATTTATGCTAGGGTATTGCGGGAAGCTGAAAAGGAAGTGGCAATTCCACTTAGTATAATATTTTGTAGATCAGTTTCGCAAAATGAAATTCCAACAGATTGGAAAAGGGCAAATGTAGTTCCTATTTTCAAGAAAGGAGAAAGAGGGAAAGTTGAAAACTATAGGCCAGTAAGCCTCACATCCCTAGTCTGCAAGGTACTCGAATCAATTATCAAGGATAGAATAGTTAGTTTTCTGGAAGGAAACAAATTGATTCAAGATACTCAACATGGGTTTAGAAAAGGGCGATCGTGCCTCACAAATCTCTTGGACTTTTTGAATTTTGCTACAGAACAATTTGATCAGGGAAATCAGGTTGATGTAGCATATCTTGACTTTAGTAAGGCCTTTGACAAGGTACCCCATAAACGGTTAATGATGCAGCTTCAGGTCCATGGTATTGCAGGTAGCATCCTAAAATGGATAGAGTTGTGGCTTTCAGATAGACAGCAGAGAGTGATGCTAAATGGTACAAAGTCATCATGGCAAAATGTTCTTAGTGGAGTCCCCCAGGGGTCGGTACTGGGGCCACTATTGTTCATTATATATGTGAATAGCATTGAATGTGGCCTAAGCAGTAAGGTTTTGAAATTTGCGGATGATTTGAAGATCTTTAGGGCAATAACAGGGCAAAATGAGCAGGTTTTGCTGCAGAAAGACTTAGACGAGCTAGTGAAGTGGTCCGAAAAATGGCAAATGAAGTTTAATTTTGATAAGTGCAAAGTCATGCATGTAGGTAGGCAGCATATGAAGGCTCCATACTTGATGGGTGGCCAAGTACTATCTGTGACTGAGCAGGAGAAGGACTTAGGTGTTATTTTGAACACAAAATTGGGGGCATCAGAACAGACCAAAGAAGCCAGGAAGAAGGCACTAAGAATGCTTGGGGCAATACAGAGGAATGTGTCATACAAAAGTGAGGAGGTCATCAGGAAGCTTTACTGTGCATATGTCAGGCCACATTTGGAATACTGTGTCCAAGCTTGGTCCCCTAGTTATGAGAAAGATTGTTGGCTTTTAGAGAGAGTACAAAAGAGGGCAACAAAAATGGTTAATGGTATAGGCAACCTGGAATATGAGGAAAGACTGAAGAAATTGAACATGTTTTCACTTAGATATAGAAGGCTGAGAGGAGATCTCATCGAGGTTTTTAAATTTGTTCATGGTCAGGAACAGGGATATCTCAGGGAAATGTTTGAATTTAACAGAAATGATGCAATTAGAGGTCATCAATTCAAAATTAAAGTTAATCACAGCAGGACAAGGTTAAGACAGTCTTTCTTCACCAACAGGGTAGTAGAACACTGGAACCAGCTGCCAGGAACCATTGTCAGTAGCAACACACTGAACATCTTTAAAAACGGCATAGACAATCATTATAAGAATAGGGGGATTGTTTTTCTGTATTCCAGGGAAGGTTGATCGACAGGGAGGAGTGGGAGTTGGGAGGAGTTTGTAATTGTTGACTGTGTTATGGAATAGCAAGCGAGTCTCTTATTAAGTCTAAATGCTTTATAACTTTATATAGGGTGTACCTAGCAGTGGATTCAGCACCTTCCTTCGGGATGTGATACTGATGAGATTGTCTATGGTAGCACAATGTGTATGATGGGAGGAGTTTGTAATTGTTGAGTGTATTATGCAATAGCACGTGAGTCTCTTATTAAGTCTGAACGCTTTATGAATTTCTGTGGGATGTGCCTAGCAGTGGATTCGGCACCTTCCTTCGGGATGTGATGCTGATGAGGTTGTCTATGGTGGCACGATGGGTGTGATGGGAGGAGCTTGTGATTATTGAGGGTGTTAGGCGGTAGCAAGTGAGTGGTGTTAGATGGGCTGGGATATATAGCTTCCTCGGAACTTGGGATAAGGGATTGATTGGGGTGGGAGTATGTACATTCTAGTACCTTTTCTAGATAGGCTTAACCCAGATGGGCCCCTGTGGCTCTTATTAAGCCTTAATACTTTATGACTTTATGACTTTATGACCTGCCTGCCGCGTCCCTGCCGTACATTCCCTTGCAGAGACGGATACAGAGGGCATAAGAGACGCTTGCCATGACCGTCCGCTCATGGCAAGGCGGCGCCCATCTCACTGGAAAAGTGGCCCTCCAGGAAGGATCCAGTGCACCCGTTTCGAATTCTTCCGCTCAAGACGAAGATGTTCCCCTTAGAATCATCGAGTGTACTCCCTTGAATTTTCGGTCAAAGTCTCCCTTTCAAGACCCTCGAGTGCGCCCCTCTCGAGATTTTCAGCCGAAGGCGCCCCTGAGGGCTCATCCGGTAGCTCCAGACATGCCCTCCATCCATGAAAATTCTGGGTTCGCGCCTGCCCTCTTGGCTATGCCCTTGGAAAGGGCCCCATGCGGACAGAAATAACTACAATTAAAAAGGAAGTCCTGAGCGTCAACCCGTGCCCTGCAGGAGGATCGTGCCAGTGGCGGATACAGGGGCGTATGCCCACATGGAATTTGGAACCCGCTCCCCTCCGGGATGGCTCGAGTGATCCCCGCATACATACGTACATATACAGTGGCCGTAAAAAATGTATACACCGCGAACGCAAAAAAAAAATACATGGTGATCACTGAAAACTTTTTTATTGTGCTCCCCAGCAACAGTTAGTGGGCGGAGCTCGGTATGACGTATTGGTATGTAGCTGGGCCCCACCATTACCCTGACTCACACACAGCGGGAGAGCTCGGTGAGCGACAGGCTCTCAGAGAGGTAGGGCCAACTGTTTGATGCTCTTCTGGGTGCCTTTTTTTGCTACGACGCCAGACTTTGGAGGCCTATAATTTTGCTCCCAGTGGTTAGAATCGGACGAAAGAAGCTCACGGATGTTGAGAAGAGTCGGACTTTGACCCTATTGAAGCAGGGCATGTCTGTGATACGTATCGCCGCAGATCTACAAGTCACGAGGCAGGTTATTTACAACCTCAAAAAGGGCGCCGCCTCCCTAAACCCCAGGCACCACTCCGGAGAGAATGAAAGGCTCTGGAGCACCCCGCAAGACTTCCCCATGCACTGACCATATCCTGAAGAGAGCTGTGATGTCAGAGCCTGCAATTACCGCATCAGCACTTAAAAAGAAGCACCCTGATCTACTCCAGGACGTCTCGATCCGGACGATTCAACACCGCCTGCAAAAGGACCTGGGAATGCCATGTCGCCGAGCTGCCAAGAAACCGCTCCTCACGAAGGCCATGAAGAAAAAAATGGTTGCCTTTGCCAAAAAATATCACACTTCACATCAGACGACTGGAAGAAGGTGATGTTTAGCGACGAGATCACCTTTAGGCTGGTCAGGGGAGCCTCGAAGGTCGTTCGTCGCCCCAAAAATGTCTCTCACTACGACCCTAAGTTTATTGTGACGATTGTTAAACACCCTGATAGTGTGATGGTTTTGGGGGCATTTAGTGGCAATAAGGGCAGGGGAGGGTTGTATTTCCTGCCTAAGAACGTCACCATGGAGGGGAGCAACTATATCGAAGTGCATGAAGAACATTTGTTGTTTTTTGGTGGGGTATTCATGAGTGCGATTCTGGATCGGCGCCCTTGTGGCAGTAAAAAAAATAATCAGTGATACCCATATTGAAGTGCTAGACTGGCCAGGCAACTCCCCGGACCTTAACTCCATAGAAAATGCCTGGAATGTTATGAAAAACAAGATTCAAGAGGCCCGACCTAACAACATCAAGGATCTGCAGGAGGCGCTGAAGCAGCTGTGGATCGACATGGACATCTCCTACTTCGTTAGTTTGGCCGAATCGATGCCCAAACGACTCAAGATGGTGCTGAAGGCGAAGGGGGGCATGATAAAATATTAATTGTAAGGCTTATTCATCAATAAATGTCATGTAAGCTTCATTTTGTTGCTTTATTAGCCAAATATATTTAATGTATACATTTTTTTGCGGCCACTGTATATATATATATATATATATATATATATATATATATATATATATATATATATATATGTGTGTGTGTGTGTGTATGTATAGATCTATGTATGCATGTATATATAGGGACTGTTGCATAGGTGATTCCGTCATGTTTCGTAGACACAACGGTTATTATAAGATTATATTTTGGGGGTCGGGCCTCCCTTAAGAAAACCTTGACTGCGCCCTTTCATGGCCACATAGCATTGCTGCGAAAACGAGCGACCAGAAACGGCTTTAAAGCAAGAGATTGATAGTGTAGGGGTGGCGGCTCTGCCGTCGGTGTGGGTGTGGGGGGTATGGGGCGGTGTGAGCTGGTGTGGGTTGTGTCTGGGCAATGTGGTGGGTGCTGTTGCGGTGTCCGGGGTGTGTGAAAGATGACCTTAGCTAAGCTGACTGAACTAAGACTGGTCTAAACCTAAATATCTCCTTTGCTGCTATCTTGTGTGTGTGGTGTGTTGTGTTGTTTGGATCCCCACCACCTCCACCACCCATTCCCCCAACGACAGTCGGCTTGGCTTGGTGCTGCTTGAGCTACCGTCCCTGACACGTATTTATATGTTGTGCGAGGTCAAAGTTTTGGGAACACCATGTAGGTAGGTGAGTGCCCCTAGCAAAATTAGAATGAATACGTTGTATTATAAATTTAATGAGTATGTAAGTTGTCCGTGGTTTGAATGACTTGCCACGAGTTGGGACTTTTTGGATGCTAAGAGTAGCATAATTTTGGGCAATGTACCGAATGAAATAGGTGCATGTGATGAATCCCAAGCGGCTTCCGCTGGTCCTTAAAGTTGCCTAACACACATTAATTCTACTCATTCACTCACATTCGCTCGGCCCATTAACTCTCTCCTTATTAATTACTGAATTGCTTGGTCCCCAAATTTGGCTCTCGCCCCCCCCACCATCAGCGGTACACAAACACGTGTATCGACAGACCATTACTCTATTTTTTTTAGGTATGTTGGCCAAATTTTAAACCTTTCCCTGCCAATAATTCCTGGCCTCGCCATTATTAGAAGCGTTCCTCTCCTGGATAAAGTCTTAATGCTACGAAGGGGCTCATCGTACTGGCTCCGAGGGCTCATATAGGTGCTCTGGTGTCTTTGACCGACTTACCTAACCTTAAGACAGTCGATGCCGCGACGGGCTTTATTCGCCGTAGACGTGCGACCAGGCCTATGTATCCCACGGGTGGGCACGGATCCCTGTCACGTTGGGTACGTCCCCTGGCCGTCCATGCAGCCTAGCCGGCCCTACCCTTTCAGCCCCGGGGCTTACGGCATGCCAAACCTGTCCGTGCGTCCCCCGAACCACTGCACAAATCCATGCCCCACGTACGGCGAACGTAGGCGGTCTAATTACCGGGTAGTTGTTTTACCTCTACCTACAGTCAGCGCGAGACTTTCGACGAACCGCAGTGCCCCATCCCGTGGGGGCCATACATGCATACCGGGGTCGAAGCCCACCTGCGCTCCTGGGTCACAGAGGCCAGTGGGATTCTGCGGTCAAAGAACCAGAGCAAGTGAGCTAATTCCTCTAAAGTGTCCGTTCATCGCTCCCTCTCGCAATTATACATTTTCCAAACGCAGGTTATATATAACAACATCAATATTCTAGACAATTTAGACTGGCTTGAGCTCTCACTACCACTACTCGAGAACGTTGAGTCCATAGGAGGACGGCTCGCAGGTCGTCTGCCTCGCTTTTACAATTACTTCATAAAGCAAATTAATTCTTAGGCAAATATCCAAACATCATGCGAGAATCATCCCTTGTCGGGTCGGGAGAATACACACGGTACTATTCACGTCTATCTGTCGGTTGTTGTTGATCATATCCGAGTGAAAAGCGCGGCGCGCAGCCCTCAACCCCCGAGGAACGGCCCGCCATTTCAGTTATGGACGTAAATACCCTCCCTCCCTTTGTCCACATGGTCACCGGAGAGGATACTACGAGCGGACGGTCCAGGAGGGTCGTATTCCTGACGCCATCGATTTACGTCAATCTCCACGGGGGGTCCCTGACTGCTGCCGGTACCCGGCCATCGGAATCTGACCTAAATGTTATTTGGTTCATGAGATGATTAAAGTTACGCCGCTGACACAATGCTGAAGGGCATCCATTGAATACATTTAAAGTTTGTATCTTGAACTAGTCTGCACCACGGTGGGTAGTTTGGCTGTAATGTTATTGTTTTAGATCCTGTTAGTCTAAGGGTCGAGTGTACTGGACGGGGAGGGGAAGACAGCAATTGTTGCAAGCATAATTGTGCTGTACTCTATGTTTACTCTATCCATTCCCTCTCCGCTGCTCTTCCTGTCCATTACTGCCGAACAGTTGCCACCTCTCTCTGCTAATGCCACCACATAATTTCTATGCTTAATCTAATATATTTACATGTATGTGCATCGCCGCACATTACGACCGCGCACTGCTTAAACACGCACTACCCCCCCCCTCTCACCCATCTCCATCCTAGCAAGCGATACACTACCCCCCCCCCACCACATAATTTATCCTATTTGGTCCCCCCCCCATAAGACAGAGTGAATGAGCTGGAGGAGGCTATAGCTGTCCTAGAAGTAAGGTCGGTTCGGTAAGGTTTGAAAGAAGGAAAACATGTCAGATGGACGACACTCACATGTCCGATGGATGTCGCCCTCCAGCCGTCCGTCACTTCTGAGCTCTCCTCCGCCCGGCACTTCACGGCACAATTACATCTTTCTCCATTACTACTGTCGTACACTGAGTGGGTCCCTCCCAAGTGTCCTCCCCGTAACCGTGTCTGTTCGTTGTTCTTCCCTTTCGCTCTAGCTCCGCCTTCTCTAGTCTCTAGCCACTCCCAGGGCTCCGGATGGAGTTTTGGCTTTTGATTGGCGGGAGTGCACTATTTTTTTCCTTAGGCCATGTGTGTCTTGATGCCGCCGTTCTCATGGCGTTCTGCTGGAGTGGGAATTTTCCACTGCGCTGGCGGAGGTTTAGAACTTTCACCGGGGTCGCTGATCTCACGGCTGACCGGCGTCCCTTCTTCGATTGATCTGGACCGGCTTGTCTTCAAAACTTCTTTTGGTCAGCTGGACGGGGTGCGAGGTGATTACTCTGGTTCGCGTCTTGTTGTTCCAGATTATCTGGCTGCCGCCTTTTATCTGGACACGTACCGGATATCGGGTTCGGCTGGGCTTATTCCCAAAAACACATGTCATGGAAAGGGGCGGGAGCTGGTTGCCGGGATCTGGCTCCACGTCATGCGACCCTGTCGGGTAGGAATATATCGAAAATTTCGTGTTGAAAGAATGTAAGCCTCCTTACAATAGTCCGTCTAGATATTCGTGAAAAATCGTAACAACGGCGTTAGCGTAGATATTATCTGGGATTATTGACAGTTTGAGAACATAAGGATCGAGCGGATTGATCACGGACAGATATTTGAACGATACACCAGAACAGCATATGCAACTCGCACAGACACACGCAGAAAGCATTGTCAACAGCAGAACTGACCAATGACACAACAACACTCGGAATGGGTAACGATCAAAGATGTCTCCTGGTGCTCAAAGCGTTATGCGCAGAGAGGAGTTTTCTCCGTCGCTTCACAGGCCGATCAAATCTTGCTTTACTCTGGATCTCTGAGCACCGGGAACAGTAACTCTGGGAAGCGTTCTAGCGGCGGAATGGTGTTCATTGTTTGTGCTATTACAAAGTTGTTCATGCTTGTGTGTGCTTCGATGTACCGGGAATGTGAAGCCGGATGTGGCCATCATATTGTATCTTCCGTGGAGTCATGGTGTATGTGACATGCCTTAATGCACCAAACGAAAAATGGAATTCAATTTGGCCCTACTAATTCTGAGGATGTGCAATGAGCTTAGAATGTGAATTTGTCTTTTTGCATCAGTGCTTTTGTAAAACTTATATCTAACTGAAATCATGGCACACCAAAAGTACGGAATTTAGAAAAGATATTGCAAAAAAGTCTAGCGAATGTCCAGTCCCGACCGCAGGCCACTTTGAACCAAGCATGTATATTGTACACATTCGTGACACCACATGAAAAGAGAAATAAAACGAATGGTTTTACATCTCGAATTTTGTTTAGCATAGCTATCGCTTCCACATTCGGCTTATAGTACCCCACCGATCGCTAGTCTTTTTTAGCATGCTAAGCATTGGAGGGGGAACTTCCTCGTATTTCCCCGCCTATCTTGACAGATATTCACCTTCCCCTCTCCACTTACCAATATTATAAAAGGCGGCACTTCCAGAAATAATCTTTCAGTATTATTGGGTTTGATTCTCCACGTTGGATTCCTCGTTTGCCAAAAACGAATATAAATTTTCCTTTCCCTGTGGCGATGGCTTACAGGTCAACATCAAGTATACTTTTGCCCTTCATGTCAGAACCAAGTAGCTGAATTTCGAGTAGAAATCCCTATTAAGGGCGAGGGGCAGAGGGGCAGGACATTGGGATTCCTCCTGGAAAAAGAAATCCTAAAAAGCTCTGGCCACTAACGAACACTAAAGATGTATAGCATAGCTGTGCACTGAGAGTGCAGTGTGCACTGTGCATTGTCTAGCACATTTAAAGGTCGCTCGTGACTGATCCGTGTTCTTGAACACTGCTTCACAGGCTCACCTGAACGGATAACTTCAGCTAAACCTGTCACTGAAGTTCAGCACGCAACGTCTGTTGAGCGGTTGTCGTCCGATCGATGGTGTAAGTCGCCGCTGGGATAGCATTCTGGCCGGCAGGTTTTCCCGGTAGAATTGGTCTGCCTTGGTCTGCAGCCACGACGTGAACTCACCTGCACAGCCCGCCTTTAAGACGTAGCCGTATCGCAGTTGGTTGGTGGTCAGTTTAGCCACTGGACGTTGGCCAGGCGGAGGTCAAGGTGGAGTCTCTCCGCGCCTACCAGTTCCGCTTCCATGCAATGAAAGCCGGGCAGAGTCGTTGTTAAACCGGGACTGTTAACGGCATCCGGCCGAGTTGGCCGCGCCATCAGCAGCGGCACATCTGGAGCTCGCCAGCGGGGAACGAGCTGATCAGGAATGCCAATTGTCAGGAAATGTTCAGGACATGGAATGGAGAAACATTTTCAGGGCTGGTGCATGGTGATGTTGGTTTCGCTTGATTTTTGGCTACTATAATGATACACTTGTAGATGCTTTGCTCCGTGCGAATCCTGAATCACAACACTAATCACAAGAAACTATAAATGATGGTCTTGTTAGCAGCTTTGAAAGGAAGCACCTCAATAAACATTGATTCTCGTCTGATCGTTATTTTGATAATGGTGAGGAAGCCTTGAGATAGCCTCAGCTGCTTTTGATGTACCTCTGGTGGCACTGCTCAACGAAGTCCAAGTGCGACGGTCTGGCTGTCACCGACACTGTCCTCGTGTAGGTCCGCTGTCCTTGTGTAGGTCCGCTGTCCTTGTGTGGGTCTGAAGACATCTGCAGGCGTGTCGCCTCTGAGAATAGACGCCGGATCAACCGGAACGTTCCGCTCCACGCACCATTTTGTAATCGGCCTCTTTACACTTCTCTCACTCCAATCTCTTTCATCCGGGAAAGGTCAGAGCATGCGGAGAAGCTGGCCCTAAAACCAATCTCCAGCCAATCTGGAAACCGATGGCAATCTCTGTTGGCATTTCCAGTCTAGAAACTTCCATCGGCTTCCTAGGAACTCATCGTACCCCGCGCCCCACTGGAGTGGGGTGGGGGGGGGGGGGTGATTCTGCTCCCATGGTGAATACATGCGATAGCAAAATTAACGGCACGAGCCATCGCGCCGACATTTTGGGTGCCGGCCTTTACACCAGTTCTGCATGTTGGGTCAAAATGTTTGCATTACTCAGGTTGCCAAAGATCGTCAACTTAGATCGATTTAAGTGAGCTAATCTCTAAATTGACGTCTTTATCTTCGCAGACCATTGTAAATTCCTAACTGAATACATCAATATCACACTTCCAGCGCTTACTCAAGTCAGTGGATACAACAAAGGTGACATCTCGGATTCTCGAGTTTTTGGCCTTGGATGATGTCATCTTTTTTTCGGGGTGATATTGCTTATTAGGACCATAATAGCAAATGATAGCGAACTCGTGCACTGTGTTACTGGCAATGTGCACGTGAATTGCCGTTTGTGAATGTCATAATCCATGCGAGACAAATACGAAAATAAATCAAGATTCTGCCAATTCTGAGAATCGATAGTTTCATCAGCTAAGTTTTTTACTTTTGAGCTTTCAGAAAGACACCGGTTCTTTGTGACCCCAAAGCAGTTTTTAGATTTGGAATGAACCCAAAATAGCACTCCGGATCTTGAATCGAATATATAAATATGAAAGAAGCATGTTTCAAGTGATGCGGAGTCAGCTCAATGAGGGCGTTCAACGCTGTTTGTATTTGTTCTATCCCCAATAGTGTTGGAAGAAATCGGGAGAGGGAGAGAACACTATTTTGCCCTCCCTTTCCTCCCCCACCCCGTCGGTGGAGCACGCTCGGCCGCATACCCCAGTGGGGTGCGGATTAGCTGATTCTTTTTTTTTAAATAAACCTCTGAACCGCCTATTCTGAGCCGGTGTTTCTACGCTGCTATAGATACGTCTTCTGTTCATGTTGTATGTCATCTTCAGTTCAGTGGTCCTTAGAACGATGCACGGTTTCTTGTGAAGTTCGATGCCGTTCTGGCAGCTGTCTTCCTCCGGGCACCTCGGAGCGTGTTCAGGATTGTGGATCATTCAGTAAAGTGTCCGATCATGCATGACTTTTTATTATTGACCATGTACGGCTTATCATTGACCATCATGATTGACCTGTTATCTTTCTGGGCGCTGCATGACCGCTGCAGTCGATGCGCCCCTAAACCCCAATAAACACACAAGCAAAGACCTGTTATCTTTCGTTTTGTCCTGCAAAATGCTTCCGGATCGTTTTATCCCAATGCATATCATCGAGCCGTCTTAGTTTGTTCGCCATCTGGGTGTCGTTTTGTTCCGCTGAATAGGACAAGTACCTACTCCTCATATCTGTGGCTCTCTTTGTTCCGGTTCATGTACTTATCTGTTCGTACTACCCGACTGCTTTTACCATCAGCAGGGCTGCTGCTCAGTCAAAGAGTATAATATTTTTTGTTTTAGGTGAGTGTCTTGAGGATGTGCAATGTGTACCTGTTAAATACCCCTTGAAATGACACGCTAAAGACGTTCCATTGAAAGCAATCTTAACCGTGTTAAGTTAGGCTTCGAAATGTCCAAACGTTTCCTTGTTCACCAAAGCAATTTTAGGTGTGGTAAGAAAAGTACAGATGTCAAAGCTATTCAATTATGATCAATCCACGATAAAGCGAATAAAGTCAATTGGTCTTTGGATAACGATGGATACATTTTGAATCCTATGCATCATTAAGGAGCTAATTGTGGGATTCTTTCGTACAGGAAAATCGAAAATAACCTAATGCATTGATTCATGCCGAAGTATCGGCATCTGGTATTCGTAATGGACCAGTTTCATGTAGGGACAGACCGTATTGTTTTGTACATGTAGGCACAGACCGTATTGTTTTCAAGTTGCACTAGTGGTTTTTAATTTTAAAGACGATGGTGGCATTCATTTGTTTTGTTTTTAAATCCCTACATTACTTAAACAATTTAAAAAAGCGCCTCAGAATGCCTTGCTTTGTGATTGGTCAAAATATATGTGACATATTTAGAGTTCAGGGATGCTTGACTGCCGCCCATTATATCTTCCATTTGGGCCGGATACAGCATTGCGCCGGATTTGAAACAAAATTGCAAGTTGCTGTATTACCACCATAATAGATTACCTACCCTTCCGAGCTTTATATTTTAGTAAAAATTGATAGCATTTCAGTATCACAAGCCATCGTCTTAGTACCCATGACACGAGTCTTTGAAAAACTTCGCGTGGAACAATTAAACGTATGGTTCTCTGTGCGTTTCAAGCTTGGCCGCTTCGAAACACACATGTGACGTCATTGCTACGAAAAGTTTTTTTTTAATTGATGGCAACCCCTAAGTGAAATTATTAAATCACGCGGCAAATGCTTCTCCTGTGAGAAAAAAGAAATATTTCAGTTTGGTCTACGAAGTATTATTACTGTTTTTTTTCAACCAAAAACCCATTACGTGAAACTTGTCCCTTATCTACATGGTAGGCTTCGCTCACCTCATTGACTTGGTACTTGGTAGCGATCTATTTGGCTGCAATTACAGCTGGATCGTTCAAGGATATCACGAAAACATTATTGACGAGAGATGTGTCACGGAACTCATATGGAGTTCTCTCTCATTAGTTAAGGTTCATGTATCAACTGCGCAGTGTTTGTCCAACTGTAGAGTCCAATGGTAGATGCAGGAGCACACTGCTCAAAACCAGTGTGTATACAACGGAAAAGCTATGTTTTGCCTTATCTGGGGCAACATAACGAGATGAGACTCCAAAGATAAGGTTACTGCGAACACAGCACAAACTCATCGACGTCTACTACTTCATGCGATCATACGTCTACTATTCCAAAATTCACCACTTGAGAGCAATAATCAGACACAACCTGGCAAAATCGACAATGATCTGAACAATGACCTGACGTCCCTGAAACCACAACGATTGTTTGCTTTTGACTTCTTGCGGTCGTCACTGCGGACGCGGCAACATCGATCACCAATATGAGACGTTATTAGGGGTGATGGACGAGTGAGGGCGATAGATGGGCTTTGGGGCTCCAATGCTGCAGTCACAGGGTCGGGCACCATACCGCAGCCGGGAACCGACCGCAACTGCGCCAACCACTCTTCTCAACCAGTCAAGACTTGGTGCGTCCATTTTTCGCGGCAATGCAGGCATTTTAGAGATCAGGAAAGCCTATTTCAACAATTCGGTCCAGTGCATTCAACTTTGGGACCCGTGTCGCATATTCGACAGAGGAGCCTGAGTGCGGAAACAGTGGCTCCAATTTCAGCACACATATTCAAAAACAACCCGCTTCAGCAGAAATGGGCTGCAATCTTGCCAAAATCGGGCTCATCCGCTGCGGGCCGGTGTTCGCCATCCGGTTTGTCTCGCGTCCCTCCCGCTCAGTTCATGCCGCATGCAGTCGCTGAGCGGCCTCCCTGCATCTTACTGTATCCATGTACACACCTTCACTTCTCTGGTGGTTGCTAACACGCGCGTCGGGATTGCATAGATGATAAAGACTCACTGTCACACGCGTTATTGAAGGATAAAGGAGGACAAGGGCAGGCTGCGAGGTTGTTACCGGAAAAAAAGCACCCAGATTGTAGCACGGCAGCTGCTGGCACCATACTCAATAATTATCAACGGAAAGATGAAGGGGAAAGTAAATGAGGGAGGAAGGTGGTAAGTAAATGTGGGATGGGGAAGGGTGTAGGCGTAGTTGCATCTTGGAAGCTTATGGGCAAATCAATATAATGAAAACAAGCCAATGCTAATGCAGTCGTTTGTGGGCCTTTTGTGTTCTTGGTGCTATTTTATACTTCGCATCTACGTACTTCATAACGTACGTACTACGTACTTTCTCAAATATCGTCAATATAATTGTTAGGGTGTCAATGTCGCTTGCTATGCGGATTGCAGTTCTTATTTAATCGCTTTGTGATTCCTTTGCTTCCTTGTTTCTGCTTTGTTTCTCGTGAATGGTCCCAATGTCTCTCTGTCGCTTCTTATTTTACTGCCCAAGATGAAGGCACTTCTGGAAATCTAACGATATTTCTGCTTGCATTGCATGTACGGAATTTAGATGGGCGCTACATAACCAGTAGCAGTTGAGGCGCCCAATAAAACAATAGGCCCAAATAATCAATCAATCACATACGAAATTTAGAGTAAGCGATGCATTCTTGATCGCAGATGAATGTTGAATCCAAAGAAACAAAGATACATCAAAGACGTTAAACTTGCCGAGCCAGAATTTCGACGGGTTCAACAGTGACATGTGTGTACACGTCATAAGTGAAGGAAGACAGTGCATAACATGTAGCGATATATGCTATGCCTTACCGCGACAAACATATCATTTACAGGAGGTATCAGAACGCACGCGACCCCAAAGGAATCTTTCACTGAAAATTAACAAAATATCGACTAAGTTGCGCCATAAATACCTTCTTCGAAGAATAGAATATGCGAAACTATTAAGAAAACATTTTAGTGAAACGGTGTTTAATAGAAAAATGAAAAGAGCTGGATTGACTGGAATAAAGGTAGTAAGGTTCCAACGGTGGGATGATCGGGCCGGGATGTGTCGGGCACGTTAACAATGACCGAAGAACGAACCAACCGAACGGCACTTCGTTGTTCCGCCGGAATCAGCTGAGTACAGCCGAATAAAACTGACGAGCGTGTTCTCAGACGATTAATTGAACAAAGTATGACACATACCAGCGAAAACGGCATCATCAAACTCGTCATTTGCTACCAAAAAAAAACAAACAAAAAAACAAGATCAGTAACATTGTCAGGAAAAACAATCTCAGTCAAATCCAGTCCACCGGAGCGAACAAGCGTTTCATATAGACATATTCATGCTCAACTGAAGTTGCATGCTTCAAAGAAATCGGTCTACATTGGAGTCACTACGGCATCCTTGTCTCCAAGACTCAAACAGCGCTCGGCATTTGTCAGACGGCGCACTCAAGGATCACATGGTAGACGGCGCACCCAAGGACCCCATGGCAGACCGCGTACTCAAGGACCACACGGCAGACGGCGCACTCAAGGACCACATGGCAGACGGCGCACCCAAGGATCCCATGTCAGACGGCGCACCCAAGGATCCCATGTCAGACGGCGCACCCAAGGACCACATGTCAGACGGCGCACCCAATGATCACATGGCAGACCGCGTACTCAAGGACCACATGGCAGACGGCGCACTCAAGGATCACATGGCAGACGGCGCACCCAATGATCACATGGCAGACCGCGTACTCAAGGACCACATGGCAGACGGCGCACTCAAGGACCACATGTCAGACGGCGCACCCAAGGATCCCATGTCAGACGGCGCACCCAAGGACCACATGTCAGACGGCGCACCCAATGATCCCATGGCAGACCGCGTCTCAAGCACCACAAGGCAGACGGCGCACTCAAGGACACATGGCAGACGGCGCACCCAATGATCACAGGCAGACCGCGTACTGGCCACATGTCAGACGGCGCACTCAAGGACCACATGGCAGACGGCGCACTCAAGGACCACATGGCAGACGGCGCACTCAAAGACCACATGTAACAGAAGCACAACCGAAATATAACCCGACAAGACCTGATGGCAAACACATCCATGGTGACATCGTCACATGGCGGAAGAAGACAGTCTTCGAGGCAATCATCACCAAGGCACGTCTCCATCACTAAACCCGGCAGACAAATCCTCCGGTCACCCTGAACCCTTTGGGATAGGGGGTCGTGGCGCCATGGCGGCGTGATGAGCTGATGCGCAGGTGACGAAACACTCCTCCATCAGCAGGCTAATCGAATATTTCTGATCAACATTATACTGGTTGCTCGGATCTGTCTTGCCACCTACCATCGCAATCGACTAAGTTAGCCTTTCTGAAGTTCAAACCAATCTCATCGTGCTGCTGATCATCATGATCTTCATCATGATTATGGATCGGCCTTTTACGAACGACGTACGAATGTAGAATTTATGAGCGACTCCAGGCACCCAATGGTTCCGCCAATCATAGTTTCTGATAAGAATCACCGAGTGTTGAGATGAAAACCTCAGAAATACATCACGTGGCACACTTTGGCCGACTTTAAAGAGCGTGGCCAGCTCCAATGGACATGGAAATGACAGTGAAATGAATGATGTGGTATCTCGCATTAATTGTGGGGTGCCCGCCGATTGAACTTCATAACTCACAAAGGCAGTGCGTTGTTACTCTAAGTTTCGCGCTAAACGAGAGCAGAACTTTCTGATACTATTTGTATCCGTCACCCGGATTCCAGAGAGTCCGGTAAATTATTCACCCATTCCAACGAGGCTGTCGTTGTTGCAGCGGACAAATGTCCTTCAAGTCTGCGCGCCCGGCGGTGCGTGGTGGTCGACCTTGGCCGGCGCGGCGTTCTCGGTTGCGTTTCCAGCCGGGCGTGCTAATCGGCTACGCCGGGTGGGAACGTGCCCTATTGTAGAGGGGCCCCTGGACGGCGGCCAGAGCCATAACTCGCGTCGGCCGCCTCCTGTCTGCCGTGACGGCCGTGTGACGGGCAGCCGGCCGGCGGCCAACACCAGGCGCGCGCCAGCCGATGCCAAATCGCGCCACATCACCATCAGCTGGCCGCCCGAGCAGCTGGCGGCGCGGTCAGCTGCCGGGCCGGCGCGACGGCGGCCGGCGGCCAATCGTTAGCTGCAGATCCGCTGCCAGTCCGCCCGGCACTGTGTGACGCGTCCACGGTGCTCGGCAGACACGTGACATGTGGCGGGACGGTCCGACCGGCCTGGTGGCGCCGTGTCCGGACTGGCCCAGAGCCCGGTGTCGCCGTGTCCGGACTAGCCCGGTGTCGCCGTGTCCGGACTAGTCCGGTGTCGCCGTGTCCGGACTAGTCCGGTGTCGCCGTGTCCGGACTAGTCCGGTGTCGCCGTGTCCGGACTAGTCCGGTGTCGCCGTGTCCGGACTAGTCCGGTGTCGCCGTGTCCGGACTAGTCCGGTGTGCGTGTCGACTAGTCCGGTGTCGCCGTGTCCGACTATCCCGGGTGTCCGGACTAGTCCGGTGTGCCTTCCGGACTATTCCGATGTCGCCGTGTCCGGACTAGCCCGGTGTCGCCGTGTCCGGACTAGTCCGGTGTCGCTGTGTCCGGACTAGCCCGGTGTCGCTGTGTCCGGACTAGTCCGGTGTCGCCGTGTCCGGACTAGTCCGGTGTCGCCGTGTCCGGACCAGTCCGGTGTCGCCGTGTCCGGACCAGTCCGGTGTCGCCGTGTCCGGACTAGCCCGGTGTCGCTGTGTCCGGACTAGTCCGGTGTCGCCGTGTCCGGACTAGTCCGGTGTCGCCGTGTCCGGACTAGCCCGGTGTCGCCGTGTCCGGACTAGTCCGGTGTCGCCGTGTCCGGCGCTGTCGGCGGACGCCCCACACCGGGTCGTCACGGACCGATGCCTCGTGTCAAGGCGCATAGCCACGGAATCCGATCCAGCGTGCGGTTTGTACGAGTCAATTGAACTGGGCCTCTAAAGCACAGTTCCAATATAACCGGCATACGGTGCCATTTGGGGTACTGCACGAATAAGTGTAACCGATGGGTAGGGTTTCCATGCTTCAGGCACAGGATCTATCCGAAAACGAGACGATTGGCTCAGGCTGGGTTGGGTCGGGCCGGATCATGTCGCTCACATTGTCATCTCATGCGTTTCTAATGCGAAAAATAGTTTCACTCGAGCTGTTACCTTCGCTCGTAATCATTGTTGAAATATAAACAGAACATCTTTCAGGTCTCAACCATAGCGAGAGCATTTCCTCAGTCCTGCAGTCCGAGGGGTAAAGGATGAGTGAATGTCACCCCAAAGCGGTTTCCCGCGGCCACCGGAAAAACGGCGCGGAGAGCGAGCCATTGTTGGAAATGACTGATGGTTCATCCGTTACGGAACGTTTGGCAAAAAGATGTCATCTCACGCCAGGTCATAGGGCTACGGCGTCGTGTCTGGACGCATATTTGGTACACCCGGACTAAGATCGAATATTTCGTTAGGCATAGCACAGGAGATATACTCAACTGATTAATATTTCAAATGTTTCGACGTTCTCAGGTCATGCCGCCCCACCGGTGACCTGCTCAAGGACAGCTCAGGAAATTGAACACGTATAATTTCAGGTGAAATTTTGTCACGAAGCATGCACTCTAGAACGCTTTTACACCCCAAAAAGGACCATTAGGTTTTGAAAAAAAAAAACAAAAAAAAAAAGGGGGTTAAATTAAAAAAAAAAGGGGTAAAAAAAAACAAAAAAAAAATTTTAAAAATTAAAAAAAAAAAAATTTTTGGAACATAAGTTACCCCCCCCCAAAAAAAAAAAATTTGGTAAAAAACCCTAATTCTTTTTTGGTTTGTTTTTTTTGGGGGGGGGGGGGGGGGGGTTGTTAAATAATTATTTAAGGGGTTATTTTTTAAAAAAAAAATTTTTTTTTAAGTAAAAAAAAAAAACAAAATTATTTTTATTTTAAAAAAAAAAAAAAAAAAAAAAAAAAAAAAAAAAAAAAATTTTTTAAAAAATAAATAATTTTTGTTTTTTTTTTTTTTTTTTTTTTTTTTTTTTTTTTTTTTTTTTTTACTTTATTATTTTTATCTTTAACAAGTGTTCATGCACTCTAGAACGCTTTTACACCGCACAATTGAATTAAGCGAACATGCACTTGCGGCGAACATGCATACCCTTGGTAACTCCAAAGAGGTAGTTCCGATGCTTTTACGAACCCTGGTTTTTGAACCATGGAAGTTGATGCAGCATGTCATTTAACCATGGAAGTAGCTGATGGTGATGACAATTGTTGCCACCAGCGGCTTTATTTACTCCTATGACGGCGACGTAACATTTTTTTCCTCCACAGAAACAATATTGACGCTTGTTAATAAGCCAGTCATAATTTGGCATTTCCTCATCGATTATGCCGTGCCCCTGACACGTACATGCCTTGCGATGTTAACGGTTGTAAAATCCATCTCACTGCCAACAATAAAATCTTATGCATCTTGGATGTGCATGTGAAATTGCCACTGTTTGCCAATGCCAAATTGCCGATGCCATTGTTGTGGAAATTTGATGGTTTAGGCTGAGGTCAACGACACTCCGTGCTGATCCCTGGGCAAACATAGATGCGTAATATAAATTGACGGCACCACAGAAAGACGACACGCCGCATGTCAACCTCAGAGTCGGACCATGTGCATGTTTACTTTTGTGACTTCATTTGACATGACCCGGGATAAATTGACTATTTTTTGTAACCAAAATGTGAAGAATTGGTACACGGCTGGTGCTTGAAGCTACTGGTCGATGTCACAGCATGGGATTATTTTGAGATACCCCAAATATTTACCAGGGGAACTACTTTAATATTTGAATCAATGGCTGGTTTTATTTCGAGAAAGCCTGGTTCCATTCGAGGTGCAAACATTTCGCACAATTGCGACCAGCATTCTTCGGTATTAAGAGCGCCAGAGACGGGAGGGCCAGATGCTGGCTGTACGGCTCGGTGGTTGCAAGCACAGCACAGGGTATCACAGCTGGGAGAACGCTGGTGAGTCTGCCGCAAATTGGCACAGGGTATCACAGCTGGGAGAACGCTGGTGAGTCTGCCGTAAATTGGCTGCACGGACACACGCCCAGACATAAACTTATTGCGCCCAATTTCGGCAGACAATCACAACCGATTTCGGCAATTCAAGTGTATTTCAGTGTATTCAAGTTTGAGATACGTGAGTCATTTCGACAGAGGAGCCAGATTTCGGAGAGAGAGTGGCTACGATTCTGCCACAAGCGCTTTGAGCATCAATTCAATCCAGCTGAAATTGGCTGCATCTTTACTGAGAGTGGGTGCCTCTGAACATTGTCCAAGCATCCCACAGCTGTGCATGCCGAATTGCACTTTTCACAAGCATACCATGCCGAATTGTCGCAAATAGCTTAAGTGGCACAGTGTGTCACCAGCCTTGCTGTCCGCAGCTCCCCCACTCAGCTGATGCCAAACATTCGCTCAGCATGACATTTCGCATAACGCCGTGAACAGGCAGAGCGGTCAACCGGCCCCGGGGCATGTAGGTCAGACGACATGATGCAGCCCTCATGACCGGCCCCGGGGCATGTAGGTCAGGCGACATGATGCAGCCCTCATGACCGGCCCCGGGGTATGTAGGTCAGGCGACATGATGCGGCCCTCATGACCGACCCCGGGGTATGTAGATCAGGCGACATGATGTGGCCCTCATGACCGGCCCCGGGGTATGTAGGTCAGGCGACATGATGCGGCCCTCATGACCGGCCCCGGGGTATGTAGGTCAGGCGACATGATGCGGCCCTTATGACCGGCCCCGGGGTATGTAGGTCAGGCGACATTATGCGGCCCTCATGACCGGCCGCGGGGCATGTAGGTCAGGCGACATGATGCAGCCCTCATGACCGGCCCCGGGGTATGTTGGTCAGGTGGCATGATGCGGCCCTCATGACCGGCCCCGGGGCATGTAGGTCAGGCGACATGATGCAGCCTTCATGACCGGTCGAATTTAGTCGATTTCGGTTGGCTTGCCATTTCAATCAAAGAAGGCGAGCACATTATAATAACTATTCAGATGAAACTGCTAAGAATCAAATTTGAAAGAGCTGACCCAATTCTGGGTGCAATAATCATGACTTCAAGTGTTGAAATGGAAAAAAGGTTACACGAACTCAACGGACAGACGGGGATGGATCAAGTCGGAACGGGCTGCTCCGACGAAGTACTGCCATGATGCAGGAGAGTAGAATTGTTCAGGCTTCGCCCTCACTCGCAATAAGAGAACACACATGGGCGCTATATGGCCTATGCAGTCGATGCGCCCTAAAGCCCAAATAACTAACTAATAAGAGGACACACAACGGAACGCAACGGAACACCGGCCTATTACAAGCGGCCATCAAGGGAGCCACGGATCGCTGGTAAAACAATCGAAAGCGATCCAGGTATAGACGGCTATTATCCACTTTGGGATATCGTGACTGTGCTGCATGACACGATGGGCGTTGTTTGCTCGAGCGGCCCCATCGCACGGAATCCCGGCCGACCATCAGCGTCACGACAGACAGCTGGCTGACCGAACACGCTGGTGTCAGACGGCGGCGCACGCCACGGCGAAAAACACACACCAATCGGTGCTGTCGGTCTCGGCGCTGGCAGGCCGCCCACCAATCGACAGACGACATATGTGGCAATCAATATACGGCCATGTTTGCATTTCGGTGTTCAGTGTTGATGTCATCTCGCAACAACACACAGCGTGCCCAGTATTTCGGCAGCGATTTTGGACGAAAGACATTTGTATTCATCTCATTTAAGAAAAAGGATCATCTTGTTATTAGGAAAATTCGAAAGAAGGGTAAAATATCTATGCATTCCGAATTATGAATCAAACTTTCATTTCGGCACCACGAACGATTTCCCGAAACCATGAGTGTGCTCCCTGAAGTCCTGAGTGAGACATGTCCCGCGCTCATTTTTTTATATCATAGCAATTAATCCTATATGGCGTTGTCCAGAGAGAATTAGCCTTTAAATCGGTTTGTCCCACCCACAATTTTTTTTTTTCGGGGGTTGGGGAGGGGCGCTTCTACCTCATACATGACTGAAAGTAATGGGATACTTCATCAGCTAGATGGACTTTTAATGTCAGTTTAGTTCAGAACACATCCCTGGATCTGATGGCTCCACTATGCGCCATTAGCTATCTGCAGGCACCCGAAGGAGATGTAAGACGCCAACATGACGAAGCCCGCCTAATGCGAGAGACATTCGAGCACAGCTAGAGACTTAATGTTAACAGATGATTCTTAAATATCAGCTCAGTTTACTCCAGTGTTGCGCATGTTGGAAATGTTCCATCCGAACTTTGACCTTGGATATTGAACACCGTGCCACCTGGACAACTCCGTTACCGCAGACGCACCAGTATGTTATCAGAAAACGTTACAAAATCCCACTAATAATTGCCCGACTGGCGTTTGCAATTTTTCATCACTCTGTAGGAAAGTCCTTATTGGCACGCGAAAGTCTAGCAACCTCGTCGTTTGCGATAACCTCGGTCACGAAAGCACCAGTACCTTTTGCTGCACTGTATTTGCACTGGAGCACTCCACGATCACACGAGAACGACAGACACCGTACAGTACGTTCTCCTCTGAAGGTAAGCCGTGAATTTATGAATTTATTCATAAATTCCTATGAATTTAGAAGCCGAATTTAGTTGGGAAGCGCGCACGCGTAGCAGCGATCCGCTCGCTCAGAGATTTAAAGCCCGACTGCCTGGCCGGGCGCGGCTGAGCGCCGGCCCGTTTCGTCAGTACCCTGCCAACGGCGGGACGGGGGCTTGCCAAGGGTCTGTATAAGACGGCCAGCCCTCTGCGCGGTTCTCGGGCAACAGCAGTACCCCGTCATGTGTGTCGGGCATTGGCCCGGAAACACCGACTGGTAACGCTGAGTCGAGCGACCGACATCCCGTCCGCGAGCTGCCGACTGGCTGTGACCCGTGGGGCGATACGTTTACTGTATGCTGGCTTACGGGATTATTTCAATTACAGTTACGGGATAGCCAAAAGTATGATTTTATATGAACACAGCTACATCTAGCATTAACGACGGCGGCGGTACGCGCCGGTCGGATAGAGGTCAAGATACAGCCGTCTGCTGCACGGGATTGAGGTCACGTCTCTAGCGCCTGGCGGCCGGACAGGGGGGAAGGTACAAGGTGCAATGAACGGCCTCGTTGGGGCGGTGGCTGCTTACGTCGGCAGCAGACAGGCGGACGCCGTCTAGGTGCCTGAGACTTGTCGCGCCATGAACGGAGGGGGTTGGGGCTGAATTTATGGGATCAAGATGCTCACAAACTAACTCTCTTACAACACAGCGAGAGGTCCGAAAGGTCGGATCATTTCCCAGATTGATCCTGAGCTTCCACTTAGACATATCACGGCCTTCTACAATCACATACGAATCAACAGACAATTACGAGACGACAACAATTTAATACATGTCAGATGACATACGGTTCTACGTGGGTTAGTCTAGGAGGTTTATAAGGGTTACCCATTCTCTGATCCATGGTAGTAATTAAACAATGTTCCTAATAGCTAAACACAAATACAATTTTCTGTAAACATTTTGGCGATCACTGTCGCACGCACACTGTCGAAAGTTCAGTCCGGTTCGGGAAGGGGAAGTAGCTGAGCATGGCCGACCTTGCCATCTCAGACTGGATGCCGCGTTCACTGGACGGCCCTGCGGCAGTTACCGCATGTCACTAGTCAGACGGAGTCACTGGTCAGGGACACGACCCTGCCAACTGCGACGTCTCTCCATATACTTATGGAAGATCATGTTGCGTTCCATGATGTCCAGCTGCGAGAGTGGACTGTGATTCATCCATCTCGCCGTAGGTAGCTTCCGGTCTACCACACGCTAGCTTGGCTGAGTCATCCATATGACCGCCCACTGCACCGGCAGTGGCGGTGCTCGCGTTTCAGGGACGGCGCTCGGCAGCACCGCTCCGTGGTGGCGCTCCTCAGCGCCCTCAGCGGCGACGTTCGCATCCGCAGCGGAGTGCTCAGGTTGCAGCGGCCCGGTCCCTCGGCGGCGGCCGCTCGGTTCCTCGGCGGCGCTCGCTGGCGCCGTGCCAACGGCCCAGTCGTCGAACTGGCCGGGTATAACGGTCGCTGGTGGGTCGTGTTGCAGACACATCCTGTGTGCCTCTGCACGAGGTGGCCGCAGGTGGTCCACCTGCGGTGTCCTGTGGCAGCCGGCGTGACTGTCTCGTCACGTCCGGTCGTCAGCTCAGGTCCATGCTGTCAGCTGCGGTGTCGGCGTGAGGCGGCGGGTACACGGTCGACGGTCCTGCGGGAACTGGCGTGACGGACTCGTCACGCCCGAGTGTCAAGTCGTGCTGATGCTGGCTCAGGTCCAGGTCCAGGACGGATGATGATGTCTTCACCGAGCGGGAAGGGTTGGATGGTTTCGGATGCATTGTGGGTTCCAGGTACAAATCTCGGTTCAAAGATGCGGAAGCATAGGTCTGGGGTGGGATTTTGACCACAAATACATGTTACTAACAGTTGACAATATGTCACACAAGACATCAGGATAGGCGACGTCACAACATCACTTCAACATCATTACGCCCATATGGGGTTCCATCACAAGGTGCTACACGCACCACGTCGATCACATCGGCCATCAGGCCGGTAGGTGGCGTTACTCGTCACCGTTTGTGGCGCCACTGCGTCAACAATACAGTTACATGTTCACATGAAGCGACTCACTGGTACACTTCGACGACATATCTACTAGAGCCGTTACGTAAGCATCGATTTAAACATCATCATTTGTAATTTTAACTGCTTCATCATTGAATCATTTTGCATCTCCACAAAGCTTGCAAAGGCGTTAGCATTATTAGGCGTGACGTCGACTCGGTCGACATCAGCTTCGTAATCAGTGGAAGTAGCGGAGTCATCGTGAATTTGAAGTTTGCATGGAGGGCGATCGTCGTCAGATGATTCCACCAAAAGTCGTTTTTTCAGGGACTGGCCTCACTGGGCTTTCAGTGGAGTCCTGCAAGCGTTTTGCTAATTCTGAAAGCGGAATTTCATCTTCCGATTCGCTAATTGGAGGTTTCGGACGTTTCGCCAATTGCGATTGTGAAGTTTCAGGGTCTGAATCACTGGACACAGGTAAGGGTCGTTTTAAGCGCTCTGCTAATTCTGAAAGGGGTAAATTGTCTTCTGAATCGCTCGAAGAGGGGAGTGGTCTTTGGTTTCGTTCCGCTGGTTCCGAAAATGGGGCGTCGTCGTCTGACTCACTGGTCGACGGCAACGGCCTTTTGTTTGTCTGGACTGGTTCAGACAGAGGAATGTCTGCCTCAGTATCACTCGATACCGGTGGGGGCCCAGCTACATCTGCTGACCGGGTGAAAGGTGATCTCTCTGGCAGGTCAGACTCGACCGGCGGTGGCTGCACCGAGCCAGGCACGGGCTCTGTCAACTCAGCGGTTTCATCATCCTTTGTTCTCTGTGGGCTGCATACGTCCATGGGCCAATCCTCACAGGGACTGTAGTCAGGGCCGACCTCGGCCCGTTTGGCTGACCTAAAAGGCTGCACTCGTTCAGGGACAGCACCATCTACCTTTGACGTTTTCTCTAGATACTTCTGGTTCACTGGTTCGTCGTGGTCCTTGGTGGGTTCCCATGCTGTGTTCGGGTCGGCTAGCCGTAGTTTCTGTGCATGCACCAACCGGGTCTTACCGGAGGTCTGATTTCTGATCACATAATTGACTGGGCTCGTCTGCTTGACAATCCGAAAGTACGGTTTCCACGGCAACGAGAACTTTGACGACGTGCCAGGGTGCACAGTTGTGTCATAATAATACACGGGATCCCCAATTTTGAAATTTCGCGGCTTGGCTTTGCGGTCCGCGTACTCACGGTTACGTTCATGACTCTCCACAATGTGAGTCTTTACGTGGCTGTACGCTTCATGTAAATTTGACAGCATTTTTGGGACATAGTCTTCACCGTAATATTTCATCTTGGGCTGGAGCAAATTGTCCAGGGGGAGAATGGGGTCTCTGCCGTACAGTGTGAAGAATGGCGAGATGGTTCCAGAGCTTCCAATGTTAGCTGTCCGATAGGCGGCAAGAGTAGCGGGAATTTTCGTGTCCCAATCATCCTGATTTTTGTTGATTGTTTTTGCCAATATGTCGTTTTGGCACCTATGGTACCTTTCGCATCGTCCGTTACTTTGTGGCCGATATGCACTGGTGGTGATATGGCGAATATTCAAACAAGTTTCCAGCTCGTCTACAACGGCATTTCTGAATTCTGTTCCTAAGCCCGAAAGTATCACGCGTGGACATGAGTGGCGTGGGATGATTTCTTCCATAAGGATTTTCGCGACAGTATGGGCATCCTTTCGCTTAGTGCAGAAACTTTCCGG
The DNA here is from genome assembly GCA_034440615.1 of Ashinkailepas kermadecensis. Lineage (NCBI taxonomy): Eukaryota > Metazoa > Arthropoda > Thecostraca > Neolepadidae > Ashinkailepas > Ashinkailepas kermadecensis. Next base: position 45,609 of record JAOTOM010003122.1, read on the forward strand.
CCAAGAAGAAAACAAGTCGATGATCGTGATGACGTAACGGTTACCTTGTTGCGTTTCTGGGTACGGTCCACATGTGTCAATCGCAATCATTTCAAAGGGATAGTGAGGTACTGGCATCTCCTGCATCGGGGCTGGGGCTGCTTTGGCTTTGCGTCCTGTGCAAGGCACGCAAGCTTTTAGGTAGGCCACTGTGTCTCTCCACATTCCGTTCCAATAATACCTGAATTTAAGCTTTTGGTACGTTTTGGTGAGTCCCATGTGTCCTGCAAAGAAACCATCGTGCATCTCCTTCAATACTTCCTGTCTCAGGGATTTTGGCACGCATAGTTGTAAGCCTGGAAATGGTCCACAGCGAGGTCCATCGCTAATTTTGTAGATCAGTTTGTCCAATTCCATGTAACGCAAAACGATGTCCCGATAATCTGAGTGATTTTTGTCATTCATGATTTTCCGAATATTTGCTATTTCCTCATCGGCACTCTGCAGTTCCACTATATCCTCCCATTTCACTAGTACTGCCTTAAATTTTACCTCTCTGCTCAGGTCTTCCTCTGGTTTTCTGAACTCAGTGTGACGGAGATCACCCATTGGTACATGGTCTGAATCTATGACGTTCACGTCTTGGTCAGTTTCGTGCATTCGACTGAGGTGGTCAGCCACGATATTTTTGCTTCCTTTAATGTATATGATTTCGCAGTCATGCTCTGAAAGCATGATCGCCCATCTCTGCAACATGGGATTTTTCATTTCTGACAGGTTCAAAAAAGTAAGTGGACGGTGATCGGTCAGAATGGTGAATTTCGATCCAAGCAAATATTGGCGTAATTTTTGCACACTCCACACGCACGCATAGGCCTCTTTCTGCACCACTGGCCACTTCCGTTGTGTCTCATTCAACTGTTTCGACAAGTACTGTACTACTCTTTCACCTTCTCCGTGTTCCTGCACTAACACGGCTCCAACTGCTTCCTGGGAGGCATCCGTGTATAATTTGTACTCTTTCGTGATGTCGGGATATGCCAGCACGGGTGCGGTAGCTAATTTTTGTTTCAGAGTTTCAAAAGCAAGCTCACACTCGTCTGTTCAATCAAATCGGGCATGTTTCTTTGTGAGGTTTATAAGTGGCGTGGAGATTTTGCTGAAGTTGGGAATGAAGCGACGGTAGTATGAACACATACCGATGAATGAGCGGACTCCCTTGACATTGGTCGGGGCTGCCATATGTTGAATCGCTTCCACCTTCTCGTGGTTTGGCTTGATGCCAGAGGCTGACACTAGGTGTCCCAAGTACTGTACTCTTTCTTTCAAGAAGTCACATTTCGACAGTTTTAGTTTCAATTTCGCTTTTCGCAGTCTGCGAAAAACTTCTTCCAGATGGGCCAAATGTTCGTCAAACGTTTTGGAGTATACTATTATGTCATCGATGTAGGCGGTTGCAAACTGATTTTGAATGCCAGACAGCACTTTGTTCATTAATTCTGCAAACTTGGAGGGTGCATTGCAAATTCCGAATGGCATTTTGCGAAAGTTCCACAGGCCCATAAAACATGTGAATGCTGTTTTTTTAATACTCTCCTCGGACATCGGGATCTGCCAATAACCAGCTTTCAGGTCCAAGGACGAAAAGAAGTTCGCACCTCCCAGAGAGGCAAGAATGTCCTCAATTAGCGGGAGTGGGTAGCTATTTTTCTTGGTCACCTTGTTTAGTTTTCTGAAGTCAATCGCGAATCTGTTACCTCCATCCTTTTTGCGAACGATTACGATCGGGGCGGCCCAAGGACTGTCTGAGTCCTCAATGATACCAGCGTCTAACATCACTTTAATTTGTTCCTCTACGTATTTTCGCTGAGAGAATGGGGTTTTGTAAGGAGCTTGTCGGATCGGCGGGTTGTCTCCAGTGTCAATGTCCATTTTGATGACATCAGTCGTTCCAAGATCTGCGTCAGTCTCGGCAAATAAGTCAGTGTTAGCACGTAACAGTTGTTCGAGTCTGTCTTTGTTAGCACCAGTCAGGTGAGCCAGCTTGGCTTGATCAAGCGGGTCAGAGGGAGCGGTTGGCGGTGTCAGTTCAATGTCCTGTGTCATGTCAATCAGGTTTTCCAAGTCAGAATCGTCTATAGTCTCAGCGAATGCAATCACCTGCTCTGGGTGCAAGGAGAAATCACGAGTTGTAGTGTTGACAATTCGCACTGGTACGCGTTTGTGTTGGTCAGGCTTCGCTATTATTTCGGCTATGAACAAGCCAGGTTCCTCAGAGATCAGCGGCATGTTATCCAGCGAGTGTACATGACAGTTTTGATCTACTAGTTGGACACGGTTAATGAAGGCTGGGCATTCCACGACAGTGTTGGCGGGAATGTGAACTCTTTCCTTGACTCGTACGAGTGAGCTCGTTGGTTCACTGTTCTGTTTTTGTGGTCTGAGAGGAATCATGTTTCCTTCGATGCAGAGGGCTTTCTTCTCAAAATCTAATTTCGCTCCAAACTTCGTAAAAAAATAATTCCCCAACATGCACTCCTGTTTTAGGTCCTCTACAATTTGAAATTCGAATTGTTTTCGGAATTTGCTCATCTCCACTATGAAGGTTCCAACTCCAATGTTTTTCAGGCGATGGCCACTGGCGGATATCAGTGGTATGCAATCTCGTCGGTCCTGTGAGAATTTTACAATATTTTTATCCGCGATTTTATCAAAGAATTTTTTCGAAATCAACGATATGTCGGCTCCCGTGTCCACGAGAGAATAGGCTCTCTGGTTACCGATGTGAAGCCATGCCATAGGCGTGTTTGCCTTGATGTGAACTTGTTGGACGCGTGCCAACCTTTGTTTACGTTTTTCCGGGTCTCTCTTTTTCCTGATATTCTTCCTCATTTTTCTCGGTATTTCCTCTGTCTGAATTTGCTCAGCTCCATCACGGTGGTCAGTCGCGACAGAGCTCATTAGTTTTCCGCCTGGCTAATTGGCTGAGAGCGGCATCGCCTTCCAATGTGACCAATTTTGGCACACCTGATACAGATGGGTCTACCATCGGGAGTCCAGCGGTAAGCTGGGTGCTGGTCGGTGTTGGGTGGTGCTCTCCATACTCTGGGGCCCATAGGAGGTCGTGGCTGCTGTGGTCCATAGTGGGGTCCTGACTGAGGTGGTCCAAAGCGTGGTCCTGAGGGGTAGTTTCGTGGCGGACGTGGGTAACGTGGGTAGGTGGGATGGAATACCCGTGGTCCAGGCTGGGGTTGGTTCTCCCTGGGTGGCTTCGGAGTTTCTAGCTTTGACGTTGCTGCTAATTTTTCCACCGATTGGCCTATTGCCATAATAAGTTTTTCCAGTTTATCTACCTTGTCCTCTCCTGTGTCCGGCTGATTAGAGTCGACTTCCATCGGCTCCTGCCTTTGTACGCCTCTGCATACCTCGATTACTCTGTCTACCTTCTGTTCCTTTACTGCAAACTGGATGGCTTCCTCCAGGGTCCGGAAGTTCTGTCTGTACAGCTTGTTTGCCAATGAGCTACTTTGGACACCTTTGTTAAAAATATCAATGAGATTTTCCTGAACCGTGGAATTTTCAAGATCCGAATAAGCTTTCCGTGCCAGTGCGATTAATTTCTCACCGAAATTCTGAACGAGATCTCGATTTTGGCGCAGTTTTCGTAGACCCTCCTGAGCGCATTTGTTATCCGAGAGGTCCGAATATCTTTCCCGCATGACGTGCTTGATTTGTGTCCACGTCATAAGTGGTTGTTCCGTGAATACGCGCTGCATGAACTCGGCTGCAGGTCCAGTGAGCGTTTTGATGCAAATGATCTGCATCTGTTCGTCATCCATGCTGAAATTAATTCGCTCAAGTTGCTTTATCCATTCAATTAATTTGTTGTGACCCTCCCCGGAAAAAGGTCTGATATTCTGCGTCATCCCTTGTGCTCTCATCTCCAGACGAATTTTGTTGAAGCACTCCGCCAATTTATCAGTAGAAATCTCAGTCATAATTAATTACGTTAAGTTACGCTATATTTTTCAAAATTATTCGCTCACTTTTGTGGAGATTTCTATGTTTCAAATTCGGCTCGATGTTCACACAGTAGTTCCCACACACAGTATTCAGAACACGGTAGTTATACAGCACAATTATGCAATTTTTAAAACCGTTTTAGGTGGTCAAAATCCAAAAATAGTATTTTTAAAAGGATGATGGATTTTGCTCGGACTTACGTAAATGAAGCGGAAGACGTTCTCTTGCTCGTCCATGCTGAAACGGCGTGATTGAAGGTCCAGTTGGTGTTGTTCTAGTTGGGCTTGCAGAAGGTCGAAGAAAATTTCGCAGAAAATTTCGCAAAAAAAAAATTTCGCAAAAAGTTTCGCAAAAAGTTTTGGAAAAAGTTTCGCAAAAAGTTTTGCAAAAGATCCGGGTCACGGCAACACTTGTAGGAAAGTCCTATATTGGCACGCGAAAGTCTAGCAACCTCGTCGTTTGCGATAACCTCGGTCACGAAAGCACCAGTACCTTTTGCTGCCCTGTATTTGCACTGGAGCACTCCACGATCACACGAGAACGACAGACACCGTACAGTACGTTCTCCTCTGAAGGTAAGCCGTGATACTGCCTTTCCTATGAATTTAGAAGCCGAATTTAGTTGGGAAGCGCGCACGCGTAGCAGCGATCCGCTCGCTCAGAGATTTCAAGCCCGACTGCCTGGCCGGGCGCGGCTGAGCGCCGGCCCGTTTCGTCAGTACCCTGCCAACGGCGGGACGGGGGCTTGCCAGGGGTCTGTATAAGACGGCCAGCCCTCTGCGCGGTTCTCGGGCAACAGCAGTACCCCGTCACGTGTGTCGGGCATTGGCCCGGAAACACCGACTGGTAACGCTGAGTCGAGCGACCGACATCCCGTCCGCGAGCTGCCGACTGGCTGTGACCCGTGGGGCGATACGTTTACTGTATGCTGGCTTACGGGATTATTTCAATTACAGTTACGGGATAGCCAAAAATATGATTTTATGTGAACACAGTTACATCTAGCATTAACGACGGCGGCGGTACGCGCCGGTCGGATAGAGGAGGTCAAGATACAGCCGTCTGCTGCACGGGATTGAGGTCACGTCTCTAGCGCCTGGCGGCCGGAGAGGGGAGGGGAAGGTACAAGGTCCAATGAACGGCCTCGTTGGGGCGGTGGCTGCTTACGTCGGCAGCAGACAGGCGGACGCCGTCTAGGTGCCTGAGACTTGTCGCGCCATGAACGGAGGGGGTTGGGGCTGAATTTATGGGATCAAGATGCTCACAAACTAACTCTCTTACAACTCTCTACACACGTTTGTCCCTTTTCTCGTCAGATCAAAACAAAGTAGAGGAATTAACTGTGCAGCTAGCGTCATGCTCTCAACCGCCACATATATCCGTGACCTTTGTATCAGCTTAGCCACGCACATTGTACGCAAATATATGATTGAATGAAATGAAAAAAAGTATTGCCGTTCACGAAAATAAACCATCTGAGATGTCTTGAGATCAAGCAAGTACTTTTACCAAATACAAATTAATGCTTTGATCATCGGCCGCATGAAGGACTTTGGATAGGGGGAGTGCGCATGATTATTGTTCAGCTTATTATTCCATGCAACACCCATAGGAGTAATGTTGAGCTTCACGACGTTTGGGATGACCCGTCGCCCACTACCCCAAGGTCAAGGTGAATGACCTTGATGATCATGTGGTGAGAATGCGCGGAGTTGATTTAGGAGGGCATACCATCTTAACAAATACTTAGATAGCCTTATGCAGCCCAGGACGCTCGAGATATAAATGTCACAGAGTTTGAGCATACCCGAGGACAGTGCAGCATCTCATTGTGAGATGGTAGAGCACTCCCACTAAAGTGGTCTTTCTTTAAAAATCGGAAACGGCTCAGTTTGAGAGGATCCCCGATATGGCCCAGTTATTGATACTCTGAATACTTGAGTGGGTGATTCAATGAAATGAATCTTCTCAAACTATCCACGTTTTGCCCGTCATATAACTTGAGAAGCATCAGTGATGTAAAGTGAGCATGATGAGAAACACAGACCGTTTCCTATTAATGATGTACTGAAGCGCCTCCGACCATTCTTTCGGTGAATTATATCGAAATATTGAACAAACAAAAAAATAATAACTTTGTCGTACTGAAGCCTCTGGCTAGCATTTGCAGGGTTTGAAGCATTTGAAGGGTTTGAACTATTGAAGGGAGACATCAGATTTAAAAGAAAAATGCAGTTAGTTTATCCTTAATAGGACAGTTGGAAGGTCACCACTTCATCCCTGTTGTGCATTGTTCCAGTTTCAAGCTAGTTTGTGAGTACGATTTAAACGGATACCTACCTCACTTAAGATGCTGCGTTAGGGGACACGTTGGTGCATTCAGTGAGCGTACGCCTTGCGCATGCGCAATCCCACTAGGCTCCGCCCACCGACCTTGCACATACAAATGAGCTGCTGACGGGTGGCCCATTGCGGGTCTCAATGCCTGGTGCCTCAAGCTCCCAGGTCGCTGTCGATATAAATTGAGCATTATGATCTGTAATTGGTGTTGTCATTGGTTTTCAGTGCAGTCACTAGCAGATCCAGAGGAGCACGGTGCAATGTTTGCGTCATTCTTTCCATCATTTGCGTATTCCCGTGACTCTGAAGGCCGACAGCACCAACTTTCTAAAACAGTTGGGTTGATTTCGGCGGATGCTTTTTCCACTGATCCGGAAAAGTGTTTTGGTCAAATCCTCCACTGGGTGAGATAAAACTAGCTTGAAAAGTCAAAATTATAGCCTGTAGGTAAAAAAATTAGATTCAAGAGCGCATTCCACATTTGGTCATCAAGTCTTGCCACAGCCACTGCCCCCTATTCCTCACTACTTTCGAAATTCGTCCCTGCCATGGGCATTGCCCCGGATTCGAGGGACATGTCTGCCCAACATGTTCGACTTGTGACATAAAGCATGAACACCCATGGGGCGTCGCATGAACACCCCAAAACTCCGATGTTTCATTCTCTCACTCCCCTGTATCAGGGTAGTGGCAAGCAGCTAAAAACCGACTCCACATTGGAAGGAGATTGTTGTGATATCCTGATACTTTCAAGCAAGACGCACACACAAAAGGAATTCATGACATTGTGTGTGTGCTTACTGTGTATCGACATTGCGCGAATCATGTCATATCAAATCTCTAGCAAAGCCCGAAAACATCGATTATGCATGCTACTTAACTCCGCATTGCATGAATCACGACACATCCCGATAAGCCCGCGGGAAATGATGCAATTTGCTGTTCAATTATTTCCCCGGCTATGTCCATTGCGTGCCCTTGCATCCTGAAGAGAACCAACACGTTGTATTTAACGAATAGTGCGTTCCCAACTTTTAGCGATTTACCCCACGCCTTTGGTCAAATCCTGGGTCTGCGCCTGTCCCAGTTGAAGGCTTGGTATAATTAATGGTGTTGTCAACGTGTGATTCAAAAACATTGCCACACATAATGGTGTACACGTAATGCCAAAGGGTGAAGATGTTGTATTGGCAGAATCAAATATTTTTTGTAATGAACTAAATAAATATATATATAAATATCGATATAAATATATATATATATATATATATATATATATATATATATATATATATATATATATATATATATATATATATATATATATGTATATATACATATATATATATATATATATATATATATATATATATATATATATATATATATATATATATATATATATATATATATATATCTATATATATATATATATATATATATATATATATATATATTGTTTGTAAATGTGGACAGGCCAGGGACGGCGGCAAGCCCCTCTACTTTTCAGCGACTTTACTTTACTTGCTCCTCTGCTTAACATCAGAGAAAAAAACTAAGAATTAACCCTTCTAGCACTATGTGCGTTGCATGAAAAATACTTGCAAAATGATTCCCACCTTTGTACCTTTGCTTCATTTCTGGGTGATTTCATGGATGCGGGAAGCGTGGTCGGGGTAGGGATATCTGTTCCTAAGCTTGATAATTTGTGTGTTAAATTTGTGGCATTGCGTGGCAAATAGCAATTTAAAAACAGTTGTCCCCGGATTAACGAAGACTTTGGTTGCTACTGAATGGTTTCATTCGCCATTGCCCATGGAATGGAACTCATGTTAATATAGCAGTACTTTAGAAGCTAGTAGTACTCGATCGTCCCAAAATTATATAATTATGTACCATTGCTCCTACGATCCCTAGCATACTACCAATGCCATGGCTTCAGGAGATTCTCGTTGCGATGCTCTCATCTTGCATCTCATCTTCTCATCTAAGGGCGAGAGTTCATCGTGGGTTCATCTCGAATCAAAGTTGATGAAGCATAGGAGGCGTGCCAGTCAAATATGAATACTGTCATCGAAACAAGCGATGAATTATGAGGAAGTTTCACGTGGGGCATTTTAGATGCATTCGTCCGGTCAATATATTTCATTTGACATAGACCACATCGTTCCACCCATGCCTGAAATCTGGGAACTCGCTGAACTTTGAACGAAACTGTCGAACACTAGCGACCGCGATACTGGGAATAAACTGGCACCCACTGACACGGAAATGATAAAGCTTCCCTCTTAATTCTACCATTATCTGCAAGTTTTAGCCTGCGTTAGCTCCAGCTGCCATTTATCCCAAGCTATGGGGTGCTTATAGTTCGCATCTCCTCCGCTAGGTGTGAACGAAGCGCTAGCAGTAGCGTGGCCGCTCGCGTCCCTAAACGAGCCGTACTTTGATTAAGTTAACCGATTTTACTTGTTTAAATCAACTAAGCATCACGCATGCAGTCAGAGGCGAAGCTAAGGGGGAGGGCGACCCCTCCCCCTTAGGAAGCGAAAATACACGGTCAACGATCAATATGGATCAAGATCAACCGATCAATTTTGAGATTTCCACCCAAATTTTCGGCGCGCTTCACGTGCCGAATACTTTCTTTATTTCCTGACAGTATTGGAGGAAAGGCCTCCTTAGGGAAACCCTGGCTGCGCCACTGCATACGGCATGCATCACTGCCCGCATCTATTTTATGTGACGTTGCGTGGGCATGACGGAGAGCACATATCCCTAAGCTGGCAATTTGTTTCAGATTAGCTCCGACCTTACATTACTTGCAGGCGAAAAATTTCCGCATGATGGCGGCCAGAGGCAGATCCAGTCAGCCCGTTCCTAACCGGCTTGCAGCTGCCAAAAGAGACACGTTATGGCTAATTAAAAAACTTTCCAATTGGCATAGCTCAGGATTTGAGTTTAAGCTAAAACAATATTTTGCATATAAAATGCTATTAGTTTTTCAACCAGTGGTAAACAAAAGCCAATTTCGTTCCAAATTGCTCCGTCTTTTTTGGGAGGGGGTTGACGCCGTTCACCCCTGGATCCACCACTGATAGCGATCATGATAAAATGACAACACACATATATAAAACCTGGGGGGGAATGGCAAGGCCACCTTCATCCCAACCCGATGATAGGCTAAGCACACACAATAACGGGATGGAGTGAAAATCGTGGCCCATCGTTATCTCGACAACACACGACACAGAGTTCGGTCGCACATCGATTGGTGCAAAGCGAATGTTACACCGTTAACTTCCGAGATATGCGCCTGCAAAGTCAGGAGTGCCGGCTTAGACCCGGCCGACATCGATGACGTGCTGTCACCGTCTCTGTAGGGTCTTAAGCTAAACTTGGCTTAAGCTCACGTGAACCCCTGTGGTGTCACGAAGCATAGGTCAGATGAAATTATTCCCAGTCAAACTCAGCCAAATTCGGTCGGAACTCTTCGCATGAAGGATTTCTGTGTGTTGATTCCGATTGATATGATATGATGGTGACCTTTGATTTATCGATCACACATTAGAGGGCTGCCCTGATTCCTGAACCCCACCAACCGGGGGTGTAAGTTTGACAAAACCCTGCTCGGTGCACATTATGCGTTTCGCCAAACACTGAACTTTTAGGACGTGCCAGTGATAAATCACAAATAATACCTTTGAGCGGGTGTAAGGAAAGGGAGGTTCGCTCCGCAGTCTTCTCAAGCATTTCGCCGGTGCACACATTCTGTTTCTGGGTGCATGTTGGACATCAACAAAGAAACTAAAGCTGCACCCCCGCCACCGACACTGTATGCATCCCATTGTTAGCCCTCTGGGTTGCTAAAATAGTATAGATGGGAACTATGCTAGTGGGGGAGACACCTTCCCCCCTCTACTTTGTAAGTTATAAATTGAGTCCCCCCTCTGCGCGTGTTGACAAACGCCACCTATTGCGTGTGCTGACAAAAGCCACCTATTGCGCGTGCTGACAAAAGCCACCTATTGCGCGTGATGACAAGCGTCACATATTGCGCGCGCAGCCTTGCCAACTCCCTCAGTCGCGACCCAAACTGAGAGCACGCAGCCGATCAATGACCTTGTCCGCGCACGACGGTGGACGAGGGGGCGGGGCGGGGGGTTGCGGTGCCGACCGCCACCGGGTCATGCATTTCAATTGTCAGCCGTGTAGCGTGTTCTAACCGTCAGCCGACCGAGTGGGGCCGTCAGCGGCTGACTGATGTGGCGCCAACCCCGGTGACTGACCACTGCCGACTGTGGTGACTGATGACTGCCGACTGCCGTGACTGATGACTGCCGACTGTCGTGACTGATGACTGCCGACTACGGTGACTGATGACTGCCGACTGTGGTGACTGATGACTGCCGGCTGCGGTGACTGATGACTGCCGACTGCCGTGACTGATGACTGCCGACTGTCGTGACTGATGACTGCCGACTGCCGTGACTGATGACTGCCGACTGCCGTGACTGATGACTGCCGACTGTCGTGACTGATGACTGTCGACTGCCGTGACTGATGACTGCCGACTGTCGTGACTGATGACTGCCGACTGCCGTGACTGATGACTGCCGACTGTGGTGACTGACGACTGCCGACTGTGGTGACTGATGACTGCCGACTGTGGTGACTGATGACTGCCGACTGTGGTGACTGATGACTACCGACTACGGTGACTGATGACTGCCGACTGCCGTGACTGATGACTGCCGACTGTGGTGACTGATGACTGCCGACTGTGGTGACTGATGACTGCCGACTGTCGTGACTGATGACTGCCGACTGCCGTGACTGATGACTGCCGACTGTGGTGACTGATGACTGCCGACTGTGGTGACTGATGACTGCCGACTGTGGTGACTGATGACTGCCGACTGTGGTGACTGATGACTACCGACTACGGTGACTGATGACTGCCGACTGCCGTGACTGATGACTGCCGACTGTGGTGACTGACGACTGCCGACTGTGGTGACTGATGACTGCCGACTGTCGTGACTGATGACTGCCGACTTGCGTGACTGATGACTGCCGACTGCGGTGACTGATGACTGCTGGCTGCGGTGACTGATGACTGCTGGCTGCGGTGACTGATGACTGCCGACTGTGGTGACTGATGACTGCCGACTGCCGTGACTGATGACTGCCGACTGTGGTGACTGATGACTGCCGACTGTGGTGACTGATGACTGCCGACTGTGGTGACTGATGACTGCCGACTGTGGTGACTGATGACTGCCGACTGTGGTGACTGATGACTGCCGACTGTGGTGACTGATGACTGCCGACTGTGGTGACTGATGACTGCCGACTGTGGTGACTGATGACTGCCGACTGTGGTGACTGATGACTGCCGACTGCCGTGACTGATGACTGCCGACTGTGGTGATTGATGACTGCCGACTGCCGTGACTGATGACTGCTGGCTGCGGTGACTGATGACTACCGACTACGGTGACTGATGACTGCTGGCTGCGGTAACTGATGACTGCTGGCTGTGGTGACTGATGACTGCCGACTGCCGTGACTGATGACTGCCGACTGTGGTGATTGATGACTGCCGACTGCCGTGACTGATGACTGCTGGCTGCGGTGACTGATGACTACCGACTACGGTGACTGATGACTGCTGGCTGCGGTAACTGATGACTGCTGGCTGCGGTGACTGATGACTGCCGACTGCGGTGACTGATGACTGCCGACTGCGGTGACTGATGACTGCTGGCTGCGGTGACTGATGACTGCTGGCTGCGGTGACTGATGACTGCTGGCTGCGGTGACTGATGACTGCTGGCTGCGGTGACTGATGACTGCTGGCTGCGGTGACTGATGACTGCTGGCTGCGGTGACTGATGACTACCGACTACGGTGACTGATGACTGCCGACTGCGGTGACTGATGACTGCTGGCTGCGGTGACTGATGACTGCTGGCTGCGGTGACTGATGACTGCTGGCTGCGGTGACTGATGATTGCTGGCTGCGGTGACTGATGACTGCTGGCTGCGGTGACTGATGACTGCTGGCTGCGGTGACTGATGACTACCGACTACGGTGACTGATGACTGCCGACTGCGGTGACTGATGACTGCTGGCTGCGGTGACTGATGACTGCTGGCTGCGGTGACTGATGACTACCGACTACGGTGGCTGATGACTGCCGACTGCGGTGACTGATGACTGCTGGCTACGGTGACTGATGACTGCTGGCTGCGGTGACTGATGACTGCTGGCTGCGGTGACTGATGACTGCTGGCTGCGGTGACTGATGACTGCCGGCTGCGGTGACTGATGACTGCTGGCTGCGGTGACTGATGACTGCCGACTGCGGTGACTGATGACTGCTGGCTGCGGTGACTGATGACTACCGACTACGGTGACTGATGACTGCCGACTGCGGTGACTGATGACTGCTGGCTGCGGTGACTGATGACTGCTGGCTGCGGTGACTGATGACTGTTGGCTGCGGTGACTGATGACTGCTGGCTGCGGTGACTGATGACTGCTGGCTGCGGTGACTGATGACTGCCGACTGCGGTGACTGATGACTGCTGGCTGCGGTGACTGATGACTACCGACTACGGTGACTGATGACTGCCGACTGCGGTGACTGATGACTGCCGACTGTGGTGACTGATGACTGCCGACTGTGGTGACTGATGACTGCCGACTGTGGTGACTGATGACTGCCGACTGTGGTGACTGATGACTACCGACTGTGGTGACTGATGACTGCTGGCTGCGGTGACTGATGACTGCCGACTGTGGTGACTGATGACTGCTGGCTGCGGTGACTGATGACTGCTGGCTGCGGTGACTGATGACTGCTGGCTGCGGTGACTGATGACTGCCGGCTGCGGTGACTGATGACTGCTGGCTGCGGTGACTGATGACTGCCGACGGCGGTGACTGATGACTACCGACTGCGGTGACTGATGACTGCTGGCTGCGGTGACTGATGACTGCCGACGGCGGTGATTGAAAACCGTCGACTGCGGTGACTGATGACTGCGGTGACTGATGACTGCGGTGACTGATGACTGCGGTGACTGATGGCGTCGCGTCGGCCTGAGGGAGCCGGTCGTGTTTGTCAACTGCAAGCCGGCGCTGACAGCTCATCAGTATCCCGTCGGCTAATCCGAGCGGCGGCAGTGGTGACGGACCGCGACGAAACCGACGCAGGCCCGACCACTGTTAGGTCGGACTGGAGGCCGAACAGCCATCGAGTCACAGTCGGAACCATCGAGTCACAGTCGGAATCGACAGGAGCAAGGAGCGCGCATCGGGTCACGATTGGCTTCGACGAGGCACATATGCACGTTGGTAATATCTATATCGCATTCGATTGGCAAGAGACTCACGCCAAGATGAGTCGCTATCACCCAACACAAATCGTGGAAAGGCACCGTGCTGAACATTAATGCATTGGGAAGAGGGGAAGTAATTACACGGTGCCATACACGGCAGAATGGTTGAGGGCGCTATTGGGGCGCTATTCAATTCTTCTCATGTCATCTTAAGCCCATTCTTTCAATACAACATCCAAAGGCATAATGCTACATACAACGCGATTGGGAGGAACTGTAGCCGTCAACCTAGTGTTGGCGAAGCCCATGTTTCTACTAAGTTTATGCAGATTCCTACCAGAAACACTTGAGAAGTGTGGTCGGGTTAATAATTAACCTGCAGGCCTGACTAAAGGAAACCATTGAGCGGTAGAGGTGCGCGTGAAAAGCTTTGCCTCCCTAACTGCAAGATAATTGAATTGCCAATGGTTCCATGGGACCATTAGGTCGTTCGTCCGGGCATTTGGATCGGAACGTGTTTGGCACTTCTTCACCAGGAACGGTTATTCACGTAGTCATAGAAGTAAAGCTATTGAGAGTTCAAAGGAGAAGAAGCTTGGCACCTGTCTTATCGTACGACGTGCATACCCTCCTATTCATGGTGGTGGATGTTTGCAGTTCTTACAGTGAATATTCATGATACGCGAGTGGGTAGGACAAACCCTGCTGCTCCAAATTGAAGTACCAAAACGACCACAAAATCACAGTTTATCAATTGGTATCTTGATCGCTTCGACATGCTCAAGTAGCTTAGAAGTGGTAGAGCTTTATGCAATTATTGGATGCATGTGCTCTTCCAATAAATTGTTTGCTATGCTAAAGTTCACGCCGTACATATTTTACTTAGTATTATTTAGTATTACTTAGTATTTAGTATAGTAAAATATTTACTTAGTAGTAATAGACCCCACTTGGAATATTATGTACAAGCTCGGAGCCCCTACCTAGAAAAAGATATAGACAAGTTAGAGAGAGTGCAGCGCAAAGCAACTAGACTCATCAGTGGAATAGGTAACTTAGAATATGGAGAAAGGCTTGTGGCATTAGATATGTACTCACTCAAGTATAGGAGATTAAGGGGGGACATGATTGAAATGTACAAAATTGTTAAAGGACTAGATCAGGACAATTTAAATGGCGCTCTTCAGTTTAGAGTATCACATAGGGGTCATCAATTCAGGTTAGACAAGTTGAGGTGTAGGACAGTTAAGCGACAACAGGTCTTCAGTCAAAGGGTTGTTGATCAGTGGAATGGGCTGCCTGCTGATGTTGTGGGGAGTTCCTCATTGAATGTATTTAAAAGTAGGGTGGATACATTTTTTAAACAGGAAAATCTTGTTTTTGAGTTCTAATTTGTGATGGATGGGGTGAGATGTATGTTAAGTAAGTGTGCACGGCACAGACCCCTTTAAGCAGGCATGGATGCAGTTTGAAAATTATTGATAAGGCATTCAATCCACATGTGTTGGGAGAGATCAGGGGAATAGGGCTGGAGAGCTGGGGAAGATAGGCATTGATAGGT
The DNA here is from genome assembly GCA_034440615.1 of Ashinkailepas kermadecensis. Taxonomy (NCBI): domain Eukaryota; kingdom Metazoa; phylum Arthropoda; class Thecostraca; family Neolepadidae; genus Ashinkailepas; species Ashinkailepas kermadecensis. Next base: position 60,859 of record JAOTOM010003122.1, read on the forward strand.
GTGTGGGATATTGGAGGACTGGTTCTTCAGGATGTTGGATAGTTGGGGAGGGTCTTTTTACCAGGCTTATATTATCTTCCATTTACAGACTTAACTGGATGGGCCCTTGGGTCTCTAATTAAGTCTGAACGCTTTATAGCTTTATATATGGTGTACCTAGCAGTGGATTCAGCACCTTCCTTCGGGATGTGATACTGATGAGATTGTCTATGGTAGCACAATGGGTATGATGGGAGGAGTTTGTAATTGTTGAGTGTGTTATGCAATAGCAAGTGAGTCTCTTATTAAGTCTAAACGCTTTATAACTTTATATAGGGTGTACCTAGCAGTGCATTCAGCACCTTCCTTCGGGATGTGATACTGATGAGATTGTCTATGGTAGCACAATGGGAATGTGCTATGTAATAGCAAGTGAATTAGTGCTAGATAGGCTGCGATATATAGCTTCCTAGGAACTTGAGATAAGGGATTGATTGGGGTGAGAGTATGTACATTTCTAGTACCTTTTTCAGATAGGCCTAACCCAGATGGGCCCCTGTGGCTCTTATTAAGCCTTAACACTTTATGACTTTATGACTTTATGACTTAGTATCAAAAAGTTCACTTAATAGTATGGAATTTAGTGGAGCGAAACCTGGTGCACACCTACGGATTAGGCCAGGAGGTTCATCTGAAGGTACCTGAGCGATGCACTTGAGATCGGTATGCTCCACCCGCATGCCATGCGTTACAACGACCAGGCACACACACATTTCACCTGGACATATGCTGTGTGATGAAATGTCACCGACAGCCGGCGAGCGGCCGAGACTTCCGGCAGCCGAGATCGGGGCTCATCACCGTCACCGGATTCGCGTGACGAAGCTAATAGGCTCATAGGCCGGGCAGCAGTCAGAACCAGAAGGCCGCCCCTCCGGAGCACGAGTGAGCGCCGTCGCTCAGCGCTCCATGTATTCTCTCACCTGGCATACTTCCACACATGAATAGGTACATGTGGATGCTCAAGTTATCAATCATTGTACGGCAATGTTAACGTAGGTACATCAACTTAACTCACGTACAGTTGAAGAGACGTTTTTTTGGCACGGCTATCATCGAACAGAAGGCCTCTGCTGAAAAAAATACCACGCGGTTCACGGTGCGATCAATTTGCAATTCACCGCCCTATCATCCGCCCGTCAATATTTTGCAACAGCGCTTCTGTTTCGGAGAAGCCTCTTCTACTTGCCATAAATCACGTCTTAGCAATCCCGCGGCGGGCCTATCGCTGCCATCGCGGCCTCGTCCGACTTACCGGCCGAACCACTCTCTGGCGGGCCATCGCCGGCAAACTTTGGCAGCGTCGGCCGAGCTGCTGCACGTCAGCGCTGCCAATACTCACGCCGACCATGCCGACACTGCCGTGCCACATGGATCATGTCGACACTGCCGTGCCGCATGGGCCATGCCGACACTGCCGTGTCACATGGATCATGTTGACACTGCCGTGCCGCATGGGCCATGTCGACACTGCCGTGCCACATGTACCATGCCGACACTTCCGGGTCACATGTACCATGCCGACACTGCCATGACACATGGGTCATGTCGACACTGCCGGATCACATGGAATATGCCGACACTATCATGTCACATGGATCATGTCGACACTGCCGTGCCACGCCGACCATGTCTCGACACTGCCGTGCCACATGGGCCATGCCGACACTGCCGGGCCACATGGGCCATGCCGACACTGCCGTGTCACATGGATCATGTCGACACTGCCGTGCCACATGGGCAATGCCGGCACTATCGTGGCACATGATCTATGTCGACATTATCGTGCCACATGGATTATGTCGACACCGCCGTGCCACATGGACCATGTCGACACTATCGTGCCACATGATCTATGTTGACGCTATCGTGCCACATGGATCATGTCGACACTTCCGTGCCACATGGACCATGCTGATACCGTCATGTCACATGGGTCATGTCGACACTGTCGTGCCGCATGCACCATGTCGACACTGCCGGGCCACGTGTGTCATGTCGACACCGGGCCACATGGACCATGTCGACACTATTGTTCCACATGATTTATGTCGACATTATCTTGCCACATGGATTATGTCGACACTGCCGTGCCACATGGACCATGTCGACACTATCGTACAACATGATCTATGTTGACGTTATCGTGCCACATGGATCATGTCGACACTTGCGTGCCACATGGACCATGCTGATACCGCCGTGTCACATGGGTCATGTCGACACTGCCGTGCCGCATGCACCATGTCGACACTGCCGGGCCACGTGTGTCTTGTCGACGCCGGGCCACATGTACCATGTCGATACAATTGTGCCACATGATCTGTGTCGACATTATCGTGCCACATTGATTATGTCGACACTTCGTGCCCCATGGGCCATGCTGATACCGCCATGTCACATGGGTCATGTCGACACTGTCGTACCACATGGACCATGTCGACACTGTTGTGCCACATGGGCCATGCCGTCACTGCCGAGCCACATGGACAATGTCAACACTTCCGGGATACATAGAATATGTGGACATTGTCGAGTAACGTGGACCATGCCGACACTGCCGTGTCACATGGACCATGTCGACACTGCCGTGCCACATGGATTATGTCGACAATGCCGGGCCATGTGGATCATGTCGACACTAGCGTGCCACATGGAACATGTCGACACTATAGTGCCATATGGACCATGTCGACACTACCGTGCCACATGGACAATGCCGATACTGCTAGACCACATAGACCATGTCGACACTGTCGGACCACATGCACTTTGTCGAAACTGCCGGGCCACATGGACTATACCGACACTGCCAGGCCGCATTAACCATGTGGACATTTTTGTGTCAGATGCACCATGTCGACATTGTCATGCCACGTGTGTCATGTCAACACTGATTGCCACATGGACCATGTTGACACTGCCGTGTCACATGTGCCATGCATGTGTCCTTGTGGCAATCCCTGTGTCACAAGGACTTTGTCGACACTGTCGTGCCACATGAACCATGTCAACACTGTCGAGCCACATATGCCATGTCGACATTTGCCGACATTGTTGTTCCACATGGACCATGCCGACACTGCTGTGCCACATGGACTATGCCGACACTGCCGGGCTACATGGACCATGTCCACATTGCCGGACCACATGGACTTTGTCGACGCCGCCGGGTAATTCAAACCTTGTCGGCACCTCCGGGTTATGCAGACAGTGTCGACGCTTCCGGGTCATGCAAACATTGTCGACGCTCCTGGGTCATGCGGACGTTTCGGACGCCTCTGGTAGACAGAGACCGACCGAAAGCTCTCCCAGGAGGCACTGCGTCCCACTGGCCATCCGCAGCACTCTGCCCCGCTGACCTGACCCGATCTTGTGGACAAAGCCACGTTGGACTCTCATAGCATCGATTTTAGTGAGGACGAAGATGTGGCACGGGAAGCTCCCGAGGTTGTAAGAGGGAGCAGCTTATCAATTTATCAATACATCTGCAAATACACACACACACACACACACATATATATATATATATATATATATATATATATATATATATATATATATATATATATATATATATATATATATATATATATTCCTATATATATATATACATCATGTGAATCATATCCAATACACATCATACATCGGCAATACACCTGATTTGCTGCGTCAGTGTCGATAACCATATTGCAGTGGGTTGTCGTATTACGTCTATTTCAACCTAGGTTTGCCAAGCACAGATAGGTTTTTGGTTCAAAACGGTCCTATCGGATTATCAGCTACTATTTTGTAGGGAAGTTTCTTACGTGCCCCTGCTTGGTACTTCGATTTATGTCGGTGGGCAAAACTTATTTTGGCTCAGTGGTGAACCCTGGCGGCTGGCCGGCGGCGGCTAGCCGCCTGCCCTCGGCGACCGCTCGGTCGCGCGTCTCCGTGGCAAGTGTTGGTGGAGATCTGGGCTCCGCCGTGAGGTAACATGCGATTGACTATGCCCATATCACGTGACCCAGCCCGCGACACGTCAACTGCGCCGCATTCCAGGGCATCGGCCCCGGCCAGAGAGCAATGGCGGACTCTGAACCCTACTGCAACGGCGGGCGCGCCGTCCCTCTGAGACATCAGACACAGACTACGTCAGCTCAGAGTCGCTCGTGAATCTCTGACTCTGCGTCGTGGCACCCTCGCGCCGGTCCGGCGTCGAACACCAGAGCTGCTGCCTCAGCGTATACTTCCAACAATACCGACTCGGCGGCTCCGCACTGTACACAGACAGCCGGCAGATCGGGGCGCTGCAGCCCAATTTACATTTCACATGTCATAAGACACATGAACATTCATCCAGACATGTGAACATTCATCCAGCAGTCATCCAATATTGCACTACATTCATAAATTATACACACATATATAGACTAGACACATGTGCATCATATATATCTGTCCTACACCTGACAACACAGACATTGGCCATGGGGTATGACATCTGTCACACCTCTGCCATTCCACTCACACACACACTGCACTCGCGACCCGCCTAACACATTGTCACAGTCATACCACTCATGTACTTACACCATGCCATTTGTCATCTATACACCTTGTTCCCATAATATATTCACTGACATACATCACCTAAGACATTCATATTCACATCACTAGCATTCACATTCACATCACCCACTGACATTTCATCATGTCATACAGCGGCCGGTCATCGAGGTCACACCTGCAGCGGCAGGGCGCCGGCTGGAAAGGGGAGGGGGACAGGGCAAGGTCCATTGCTCGGCCCCGATCGCAGCGGCGGCTTGCCTACGTAAGCAGCCAGACAGGTTGGCGCCGGGTATCTGCCGGAAGCTGTCGCGACATGAATTGAAAGGGTAGGCTACATTTCTGAAATCAAGTGTCCCGAAAACCAACTCTGTTACAATTTTGATCAAGCTGAGGGTGCGATTAATCAGTTATTCTGTTTGCCAAGACATTTTTTGTTGATTGTATTAATGGATCGGACTGGGAGTGAATTTGTGCTGTCATCTGCCCTGCTGGCTGTAATATTTGCATGCATACATGTAAAAACAGCGAGAGAAGCATTGTTCAAGAATACTGAGATGTTGGGGCTTGCAAGAAGAAGGAGCAGAGTTACGTCGCCAAATCCGAAGGAGAAAGTCATTACTTCTGGTCCAATTTCTGTTAACAAATTGTAGGCCAAATGCAAGAAGGGTGTGGATGCTGCCTCGTAGAAAGCTGTGGTTCAAGAAAGAGGTTTTACGATGTGGGATGATGGTAGATGGCTGGAAAACTTCGGAATGACAAATACCTCACTCATGAAGCTGGGGAATTTACTGCAAGGAAAGCATGAGCCATGCCCAGATGCAATCAGAGAGCCCATTCCACATGAACAGAGGATCGCGATGGCATTGTTGCCGTCCCGATAGTTCAGTTGGCTAGAGCGCTGACCTGCACTGGTCTTCCCTGTCCTGATAAGACAGGGTTCGATTCGCTTCACGCGCTCACATTTGGCCCCAGCTGAGATGGTTAAGTTGGCGACTGGCCCGAAAAGGCCGGGGACGAGCTACCTGGGCGGGCATGTCGGTGCATTGACGGCACGTTAAACTCTCGATCAGAATTCTGCCGTTGAACTGGAATTCAGGATAGCGAAGCACAAATTCAACCTTGGTAATGCTAGACTAGTGAACCAACATCCATGGAGATTAGGCTAGGCTCAGTTAGGTAAGGTCTGGTTTGGTGTTTCAATCTCTAATATACTATTCGAGTAAAAAGTTTGTCTGTCTGTTTATTTTGTTCTTGCGTCGATTGTCATGGTGCGCAGGTTGAACTATGGGACGCAGGTGATTGCAATTTTCACAGCAGGCAGACAATCGATGGACAATGTGCTCTGTCAAGTTTCATTATCGCGGGGTGTATACTGGGCGCGCGGCACACGCTCAAATTCGGGTCGATGCCGAAATTGGCACGCAATTATGCCCAGCGGATAGCCAACATTTGGGGCTTTAACGTGATATCAGCCAAACCTCGTTACCCGTGCTGTGAGCCGTGCCAGGCGCCAATATGCGCGGATCTCGGTCGACGCATGGAATTTTGTAAATCACATGCGAAACCAATGGGAATCGCCACGAATTTGAGCGCGTGCCACGCGCCCGATGCACACCCCACGACAATGAAACTCGACACAGTACATTGTCCATCGATTATCTGTCGGCTGTAAACAGTTCAAGCACGTGCCGCCCATAGTTGTACCTGCACACGATCGCAATCGACCAAAGGACAAAAAGACGACAGACAAACAGACAGACAGACAGACAGACAGAAAGACACACTTTTTTTTACTCAAATAGTATATTAGAGCCCTCGGCACTTGCTCCCCTATGCTAAGAAAACATTTTTGTCGTTGCTATTAATTTGATGTTGGTTCCATGTGAATCGGCTCATTGGCTCTTCCAAGCAAAAACCTGCTCACTTCGCTGAGTGAAATATTACAATTGGTGTAGGTCTCATTTAGATCGGTTCATTAGTTCGGCCGCTATTCCTATTTAAATGGAAGATTGATTCATTTTCCTGGTCCGAATATTGATCTTTATAAAAAAAAAATATATCTGGCGGCAGTGTGGCTGCCGCGACAGCGCGCGCGCCAGTTGTTTTTCTTCATTGCTCAGTAAATATCGTTGACTCCGGCGATCCAGCGGCGCAAGTGGAGCGCAAAAAATGTTAAAGGTGGCGTCTGGTAACGGTTGCGGGCATGGACGATAACAACCAAACTATTTGCGATGGGAAAATATTTCTTATATAAAGATGAATATTTGGAGAGTGAAAATGAATGAATGAAGACGGCTAACTTTAAAACCAGCATAGCGGACGAGCCAATGGACCGATTCACATGAAACCAACATGAAATTAATCGCAACGAAAAAAAAATGTTTTCTTAACGCAGCGGAGCAAGTGCCGAAGGCGCTTGTTGATCTATTTGGCATTTAACTATTTGGCATACATTATATGATGTGAAGGTCATAATTGTTCCAATGCTACGAAACTTGTAGAAATGGGTATAGAATAGGTGTAGAAATGGGTATGAAATGGGTGTTAAGTGTAGAATCAAGTGTCATGCAGCACCTGAAGCACATTTAATTATGTGTATTGTATTAGTTAACCTTCAACGAAGCTAAATTGGAACCTCTTCTTCAGTTGATTTGTTTTCTCAAAAATACCCTGAGATGGTCCGGACGTGGCCAGGTTGGGAAGGCTGCATGTTTTCACATAATAGTACAATATGTGTTCTGTGTCATCTTAACCCGCGAGTCACCGAGGGGGGCTTTTTTTCCCCCTTTGGATTATCTGATATAGCAGCCAAACCAACCGAGACAACAGCTTGATACTTTCAGTACCTTCACATGAACGCATAGGGTGCGTTGTGTAAATATAACCCCACAGGACATCTTAGGTCATGTTCTAATGACGCCATAAAGTCGTTCGTAGGCGTTGTTTTTAACATCTCAAACGGTTGCTTGTTGTTATGAGATACATCCGATAAATACATGCTGAAATATCAATGCAGGTGTAGTTGGTGTACCAGAGGTTATTTTCTTACTGTATGACCTCAACACTAGATTATTCTGGGTAATTTGGATATGATAGTGCACGAGAAAGAGAGAGTACTTTCGTACTCTCTCTTTCGTATATACTGTGGTATATACGAAAGTGTGGGTCCGTTTTCCGAACTCTTCGTATAAATGTGGCCATAAACATGTAACGCATTGCACACTGGACCAAAACGGCATTTTGTCATCTTCTTCCCAGATGACCTCACTTGACCCGAGGACAACGAGTTCAGATTGCATAATTATTGGCATCTAATGCATGCATCGACCAACATCTGGCTTTTGTGTTACTCTAATGTCCTAGTTTAAAGCAAAAATGTGCACTCTTGGAGTAACTCAAATATGTCCACTTGACATGATCTGGAACTCATAGGCGTCATGCCAGCACTGGCGGATCCAGGAAGGGGCCATTCCGGCCATGGCCCCCCGAAGCGCTTAAAAATGTGGGGGGGGGGCATAGTTTCTTTTGCCCCCCCGAAACCAACGGAAGTCAACTAAATTAAAATGCAGTAACCTTTGCCGAGGTTAAAAATTAGCGTCTGGATGAAAGAATCTCTAATTTTAAAGGATATTTTAACTTAAAAATAATTGTTTGGAAGCCAGTATGGTAGCATAGTAGATTCTGACACACATCGAGGGTTCCATGCTGTTCATGTTCTGCTTACAGCAAGAGTTGACAAAATCGGATCCGCCAGTGTGTACACGTGCATGAACGTTGACGTGGTACAAGACGTTGAACGTGAACGTGAACGTTTTGGTAAACAAGAACAAAAATCCGGTAACATAGAAACGGTGGAGGTAGGCTGGGGCCCCTACACCGGAAATTATGTTGTCAATTATTATTTTATTTTAATTATAATTATTATTTTTTTAAATGGGCCCCTTTGCCAAATAGTGGTCGAAATCCGGTGTTTTTAACCAAAAATAATGGGAGAATGGGTACCCTCTAAATCCGTTCGACCGCTCCCCTGATGCAACTCCTAGGTACGCCACTGGGGGAGGGGGAGGGGAGGGGCTGATGCTGAAAACCGAAAGTTCCTCCCGCCCACAAACCGTTGGGCTAGATCCGCCAGTGCATGCCGGATTATACCGATATGCAAAATTCCGTAGCATATACGAATATTTATGTCAGTTCTTCAAGATGTTTGCGAAGATGTGTCCTAGAAGATGAATTGCATTGTATGTGGAATCAAAACGGCAATTTGACCTCCTCCCCACAAGTGACCTTACTTAACCCGAGGCTAGAAAGTGTCTACATGGGCAATGTTACTATGTTATGTACATACCGTATGTGTTCAACTACAGCTGAAAATCTATATTACCCTAGTGCCGTAGTTTGTGTTAAGAACATCAGCTCTCGAAAGTAGTCAAATATTTGTACTTGCCATGACTTGTGACTTCACCAGTGACCTCCAGATAGACAACACTTATTTTCTCACAATTAAAGCTATGGGGCTGTCGAATGCCGTTTCGATCGGCATAATTGGTTCATTGGTTGAGAAGATACAAGGGGACCCCAGTTACCCTGTTTGCATGAACAGGTCAGCTGTAAACGAAAATTTCCGATCTGGTCGATTCGCAAAAGTTCCGATCGCGCGGCCCGTTTACAATAGCAAAGCAGCCACCTAATCGGATTTTTTACGATTTGACGGCGGACGCAATGTGGTGAAAAGTTCCGAATATTTGGGACATTTTTTGCGCTTCTGACGCACCTGCTTCGAGCAACGGCGTACACAGGCACAATGTATCATCAATGATCCACGTAGTTAGAGGTTGTTGGGCAGAAATATAGGGAATATGTGAATTCGAAAGATTCACATAGCCGATGACACGTTGTTGATGACAGCATAGCCCTTTCTTCTTCGTGAATCAAACGATGCATTGTTTCCAGGCCAGACTATGCTCTATAGTATAGGTTCCAGACTATGTAACGGTGCATTGTTCCAGACTGTGCAATGGTCAAATGAACAGGGTAAATCAGGTTGGCTGCACAATCCAAGAGATAAATCAGCAAAACCTAAGCGCTGTCACAAATCCGCAGGTTGAACACTCCGCCACATCGTAAAACTCACGGTTGGGACACGCACTAATAACGTGACATCTTAGCGCGGATTTCAGCATTTACATGTCTGATTTTTGTGTTTCATAACTTGGTTTGCAATTAGAATAAAAAACAAGACGTTTATTTTTCAAAATTACCCTAAATTTACTCAAAACCTAGCAGAGAATAGCCTCAAGAAGTGTCATGACACTTGCAGCCGTACCGATATTTGTTCATGATTGGCGCTAATCGCAAACTTTCACCTACCGAAGCGTAAATTTGCGTTAAGCCATTCGCATGTTTTGCTACGCAAAAGCCCGTTTACAAGAGCATTATTTTCGCAAGTTTTCCTAATCGCATCGTATTCGGAAGTTTTGCTGCTCATGTAAACGGATAAGTGACTCGTGTGAGTGGAAATACTCTAGTGACTGCCGGGCTGATGTTTTTTTTTGTATGCTGATCCATGCAGTGCTCCCACTCAGCATCCATGAAACATCTGCAACAGCAAGGAGCACACTCTAACTTCATCAGCTTATATGCTGTTCTGCTACTAAAATTATCAGCACCAGGGCTGGTTTCAGAGTTTGGAATTCTGAGTTATAGTTCGAGAACAATAGCTTAGGAAGTCAAGCTTAAGGATAATATCTTCTTTCTACACTTGTCATAAAAAATTTCCTGTTCCTTACTTTGTATGACTGTAATAAGTGACATTTTATAACCAATTTTAGTTTGGTGGGTTTGGGAATCAGGTTCCACATTATCATCATTCATTATGTTCAGATGCATTCATGAATAGGGTTGGAAAAATAGGTTGTTCCAAGTTTTTTTTGGTATCCAGACCATTATCCTCTTCAGCCCACTGTTGGGGGGGGGCGCACTGCACTGGTGACATTTGTGTGAGATAGTGTAGAGCTGGATATATTAACCGCGCAAGAAAACAAGTCGTTATGTGCTGTTTTAATCCACCCAAGACAATTCGTTGTTATAATGTTGAGTCCATTTTCTCGAGATATGTAAAACAACAATGTTATCTATTCATCAATGCTTGACCCCAATTTAATTTGAATGCACTGTGATACAATGTATGGGAAAGCATCAACAAAAGCAACAAGCATAGTATGTGGTTGCACTATTTATGCAAGTACTGGTATCTTTGCTTGCAATGCACACGTTCTTTTTTCAGGGTCAAGTATTAGGTTTCATAAAATATTATTTGTGACATATCTGATCCGCTTGCGAATCACCACCTTCCTCGCAAATATTTGGATCATGTGAAGGAAGTCCATGGGTGAATTAAACAAGGAAGCAGAATACGCTGACAAACACCGACCAGCGTCACCCTTCGTTCTCGCCACCAGTTCCCCCGTGCTCCGTTACCAGCCGTTCCACGTCACGACTGACAACAAGCTGTCCACCCAACTTCGTCCGCCTAGATCGGGGGACTACTGGCCAACCGTGTGCCTCGAGCACCTCGACAGTGCCAACCTTGTCCAAGTATCGAGCCCCTCTGTGCTGTCGACGTGTCGCCACTGGCCACCACTACCCTCCCCACCAGTAGGGGAATACGACTCTCGAATAACCAATCAAGGCGCAATACGTCTCACTGCCGTCTTTGGCTGCCGCTCAAGGGTGAGCCGTGAGCACCTGACTGGATGCGGCCTGGGGCGGGGGTACCCGTTGGTTGGTGTCCTCACCACTCGCTGGTGACTCAGCACCAGTGGTGCACACCATCGCCGCCAGGGAGCGACAGGCGGAAGGTGACTGAGGTCGCCCGTGTACTGCAGCCGAACAACAGCCGTCCCGAAAAAGGAAACGCTGACTGTGGATGGATGACCTCAGCAAAGCCGTCCATGCGCTGCTGGCCATCGGCCACTCAACTGGCGATACATAATGCCCGGTACGAGTATAGCATTAGATGGGATTTAAATTGGAGCTTTGACAGATATTATAGCATGGGTTTATTATCTTAAGGGGAGGGGAGGGGGGTGACATCTATTCTAAATTACACCTCACATAATTTAGAAAACGAAACTGTCTCTTATAATTTGAAATAGGAGAATACTTTGCAAAGTTTACCTTCCTCGATTCCTGAAAATGAACGTGCTGTGTTCAACTAAGATTGGATTTATTATAATCAATTGGGAACAAAGAAAGGGTGTGGTGAGGTGTTCACGGGACATTGAAATTCGCCGCGGCACATAGGCGCAGCAAAGGGGGTGGTGTCCGCCCTCCCCCTTAGCAACCAAAAATACACCATGTCAAACAAGAAGTTTTGAAGTTTACGCTGCTCAAAACCAGAAATGTTCCGCTCGCGAAGCGCGCCTAAAGCATTCTCTGTTTCATGCCATTTTTTGGTCATTTCACCTTCAGGAAAGTCATAGCTCCGCCCCTGTTGTGACGTAATCTCACCGGGCAGCCACCGATCTACGGACTGCGAGATGCACTGAGTATTCACGCGTACATCCGCGTCCAACGTTCGTTTCGCGCATACTCTTTTGCAGTCTTGCTCGCCTGCAGCCGTGCATGTTGCTTTCATATAGTGGCAGGTTTTGCCTTTCAGAGAGGTGTGCAAATATGCCACTCCTATAGATGTTTTCCTGCAAGATTTCATCTTAGTAAGATGAAAGCGACAGTTCGCCTCCGGCATCTTTTGTACCTTTCGGACACCTCATTACGGGCTGTCACCGACAGTGACGAGGGCCACCTTGATTTACAGATGTTGTTGTAGCAGGCGGCTGTTTGCTGCCTCCAGCAGATCGCCGTTCCCGGTTTTTGTGCTCCCCTCTCGGTACTTGGGAAGTGCGGCGGCGTCTTTCTTCGACAGTATATTTCGCCGCATGTCAGTTTCCTCGCCTCATCGAGACCACGACGTTGAGACAAGCTTGCTAGTCACGATGCAGTCCTTTGCTAGGGTGCTAGGGACTGTAAGGGTTTTAGAACCAGTTGTTCGTTTTGGCATATGGATTCTTCTTTCTCCCGGGCCTCAGATCCACTTGGTGTTTTCCCATTCCGGTTAACCTGATCGCATTCAACTTGGCCTTTTGCATCACTCGTCTATGTTAATTCTGAATCGGAGTCCAGCTTGATAGAACCACTCCATTTGCAATATGCGTTCATGATTGTGCCGTGCTAATTTAGTGTTCTGTTCCATCCTGCTCTTTCGGGGTTAATCTGGGAGATACTAGGCTGCACAACGAAATAGGAAGCATTTCTTGCTTTCCTTGAAGAAAAACTGTGCTTCTCGAGTGCAATGACTACGAACTACAAATATTAACACAAAACATATATAAGCACAATATTAACAATAATAAGAATATATGACCTTGGTCAATAATCCTATCCAGCGCCATTCGACGATCATTGTACCGTATATTTGAGTAAGTTCTTTGAACAGCATAGCGCAGAAAGTTAAGCATAGTATGTACAGGAGTACTTCACAATGCAGTATCTACCACATTGTGCCTGGGTAAACGTACCACCATATTTTCAAAATGCAAGTTTGGGAAATGCACCGACTACGAAGATACTTCCTTAGTACTATCAGGTTATGGTGGAATGATAGCATTTCGATTAAGTTGACTTCGATAAAGTTCGAGCATATCTTCGAAATGTAGCAGCTAATAGGATCTTTCCTCAGCACTGCCAGTTCCTGACGGGATAGCGACGTTTCAAGTAAGTTGACTACATGGAACCTGGAATACTCCTTGTTTTTGCCAGCAGTGAAAACCAATATTAAATAGCTTAATATAAGTAAAACAGTCTGCTTAGCGCACCTACCTCGAGCAATGCTTACCAAGCACCTCGAGCAATGCCTACCAAGCACCGCGAGCAATGCCTACAAAGCACCGCGAGCAATGCTTACCGAGCACCGCGAGCAATGTCTACCAAGCATCGCATTGAGTGTTTATGCAGTCACGCGCCTTCAGGCATGTAGGCAGAGTTAACGTGATCTCGGATGACATACATTCACCAAGTTGCATCACTAAAAGCAGACAAAGAACAACCATTGCTCAGGTTCCCAAGGTTTGCGCTATGTGCAATCTGCTATCCGTACCACATCGTCTCATCCCATGCATCATACAACATCCTATCTTTCTCATTATGTGACTACACATATTTATTCAGATGCCAATTTCGAGTGCATCAGGCAGACGTCCGGCTGTGAACCTATCCGGTAATCCATCCAAATTAAACAACATGAGTCGCTGCAGAATGCAGAGAATGGGTAAGCAGTCGCTATCTGTCATTGTTTTCTGTTAACCCGACACAACCAGGCACAATTTACCACTCACGCTCGCTTGAGTGAAGGGGGTGGGGTGGGGTGGTGAGAGGCGAGGGTTGAAATCGACTACCATAAATCTCATGAGCTGCAGCACGGATAGCAAGAAATGTAAGGCCAATGGATGTCCGTGCGTATTCTCATCTCAGAACATTCCCTGGCCTATTTCGCTTGGCTCATGACGTTACACGTGATGTCACACATTTATCAAGATAGCAACTTTGTGTTTGCATGCTGAACCCCTAACGAAATCAACTGCAGCCGTGACCGCCAAATCCCTCGGCTCTATCTCAAATATGAACGAGATGGTACAGGTTGGCACTGCTCTCTGACTGGAAGGCTGATGAAATGTGCTCAGCAGGCGAAAGATAAGCGCTAATTGCTAAGCGGTAATTCCTATTCGGTAGGCCAGCTTGCATTGTGATCTTTACCTGAAGCCCTTCCGGCGGTAAGTTCACCTTTCGGTGCTGGCAATTTATACCGAGTTCAATCCTGGCCGGGAATTTTCATTCGCATAGCCTGTGTCGGGAACATTATTGATGACGCGATTAAGCGCGTCGTCCGCCAGGCGCCTTTGTGTGTCGCCAGCGGCCGGCAGCGAGAATGAGCCAATCGCTGGCCGGGCGATTGGCACCCCATTCGGGGCCCGGTGACGTAATCATTATTAGCGGCTACGGCTCTGTGCTGATGACGCCGCCATCCTCTGCCAATGCGGATGTGGGACCAGTAGCCGGAGCCAGCGGTATCGAGGGCGGCCGACAGGGGGAAACACACCCAGAACGTGATGAACACGAACGGTTATAATGCTGCCGTTGTTCCACTCGCAATCAATACCGCAGCTGAACAGGAAGTGCTATGTGTGAAACCCGTTTTATATTGGTATGGTTTGAAAAGATGACCGCACATGTATATATTTGTTCGGCAATTTTAATGGGACATTGAGTGTGATGAAGAAAATGTAACCTTACGTACAACCATTAATGATACAAAAATCACGTAGCGAAATAGGATACAGTTCTCGAGTATGTGCAGAAGGGCAGGCAAGTATTTTCTCGAGGGCGATGGAAGGCTGCAGGGGACCTATTATCGCGCAACATTTTGAAGACGTTCATCTGTGTTTCCCAACCAATAGTTCGGGGGAAAATTATGTTTCTTCCAAGTTTGTTCCCACCTGGATGGCGCAGACGAGTGGAAATTTTCGTCGCATGTTGGGTGCTTCCGCCCAATTTCTAAATCAAAATACAGGTATGGGAAAGGATACATGGTAGTCGTAAGGGTTTCCCGGCGGTCTAAGTAGGAAGCGAACAGTGGGTGAGAATTATGTGAGGGGATGCCATGGTGTGAACGTCAAGGAAATCCCAGAGCACAGTGTGGCTGTCAATCAAAGGGCAGGAAACCATACTTCGACTAAAATATCGTTTCGCTATGTAATTATGGCTTACCAGTGATGTACACAAGGCAAATTAATCAATTTCCCACCTATCTGTACGTGGCCCCAGCTGAAAGTTCTAAAAACGTCCTGCTTTTCTCAGCTATAAAAGCCACCGACCACTCTTTGGATGTTATGTGTGGTTCTTTGAAGGTCTAGCCTTGCAATCCATCATAGGGTTTCCAAACAGAGAGCGCTAGCAACATGAAACAAAAACCAATGTGTTGCACATAAGGTGATCTCGCTATTGATGCCTCATTTGAATGCGTCAGCTTATTGGTTTATCTTCTAGATGAGGCTAAAAGTCAAGTAGAATATTGAGATTTTTTGCAGTTTATTCGCCCCTGCGAAAACCCAACAACAGATGCGTGCTGGGAATGTCCAATATGGTATTCATCAGCATCCTGGAAGAGTTTCAATGTGAGATATGTCGCATTTTGACCCATAGGTCAATGGTCAGATGAGGTTGAAGTGTTGACCTCGTTTTGGAAGCCTTCGGTGTAGTACCAGAAAACACCATTTTCTTCTGTCCATGGCCGGCAAGTGTAATTTCAGCGGCAAACGAAACAGGCTATTGAAGATTGAGATGGGTCACTGACCTATAATGACCTTGGCAATGTTAATAGCCTATGTTAGAACCTTAGCTGAGTTGTCCATCACTCTACCATATCCAGCAGTCGTCATTTGGGAGCGATACGTGCTAAGTTAATTCACGATAATTCACGATTTTAGCGAAAAATGGCCTGGCATGTCTCCCCTCATGGTGCCACAGCTCAGTGACATGAAAGGACGTTTGGAATTTGTCGTACTGTAAGGTACACAATGATTGTTCCATCAGCTACACCACGCGGTGGCCTGCTGACACGACGTGCCATTTTCCCGTGGTGGCGGGGAAAAACGTTACAGGGTGCATCAATACCCCGGTATGGTTAATACAAAGTGATCATCACAATATTAGGATAGAGACGAAGTACATATCAAGGGTAATATTGCGTCCTCACATAGCTAAATCTGTGGCTGGCTTAGCGAAGTGCTAAGTAAGGATAAGCTGAAAATGAATGAACTGTTTGCTGCCTCGCGAAAAAAAGGCAGATAGCTTACATTAGATTCCACCTGAGTCAAACTATTCAAAGCGACTAAAAGGATGTCATCATGTCGAAAATAGCCCAATTGCTCTTCGGATGACATTCGTGAACGTGGTTGTTTTAGTGCATACAAAAATTATTACCACAATTGAATGAGGTACCTCACTTTGAAAAACGGACGGGCCTGCCTCATGTTGAATGAGGTGGGAAGATGAAAAACTAAGCTAAGCAATATTTATTTCAGTATGACACAGGCGTAACTCCGTCCAACATCCCGTCTTATTCCATTCAGCCATCTCAACTCTTGCTCAATGGGCAGTGGTAGTGGTGATAGTGACGGTAGTGATAGTGGTAGTGATAGTGGTGGTGTTGATGGTTGCAGTGGTGGTAGTTGTGGTAGTCTGGTCCAATGCTACTTGCAGCGCCATTTCTCGCAGATGTCTCATTGCATCATCCTCAATTAAGTCATGCGCAATAATAATGATACTGGCCAAGTCTGCAATTAACATTAATTAACATATCTCATTTGTCATGCCGTACCTTTGTCCAGAAGAACAGCAATCCCCCAAATTATTTTTTCGACAATCCAAAACCGCACACCACCGCCGGTACATACATATTCAGTAGAGTTAATACAGCTGCCGCGTGGTGTCTGACAGAAAACATCATGGACCATTCACACAGAGCCTCGTCTGATATAATTGCGGGGACCGCGTCCCTGCAGTCACCACCCAGACCCCCCCTCCTCCACCCGCAGTCACGACCCAGCCCCCCCCCTCCTCCACCCGCAGTCACGACCCAGCCCCCCTCCTCCACCCGCAATCACGACCCAGGCCCCCCTCCTCCACCCGCAGTCACGACCCAGGCCCCACCCTCCCCCACCCGCAGTCACGACCCAGCCCCACCCCCATCCTCCACCCGCAGTCACGACCCAGGCCCCCCTCCTCCACCCGCAGTCACAACCCAGGCCCCCGCCGGCAAGACCTAGACCCCCCAGTCACGACCCTGGCCCTGGCGGTCGCGACCCAGGACCCCGTAATCACGACACAGGCTTCGGCAGTCACGACCCAGACCCCAGTCACGATCCAGGCCACCGCAGTCACGACTCTGACCCCCGCAGTCACGACCCAGGCCCCCGTGGTCGCGACCCATGACCCCGTAATCACGACCCAGACCCCCATAGTCACGACCCAGGCTCCCCTAGTTGAGATCCATGATTCCGCAGTCACGATCCAATCAAGGGACCTTCCCATTACATTACCGTTACTGTGGGGGCTGTACTCCAGCTGACGTCGTCACCACCACGTCAGCTGGGTGGTGACGATGGACCCCGCAGTAGCCAATGGACACGGATTCTCCCCACTCGAAATATCCTAGGTGAGCCAATGCATTCAGAAGTTAGCTTGCTACTGCGTCGTACCTAGAACAAGGACAAAGCAAACACCCAACGCAATTTGTTTCTGCTTCGTAGAACCCTACTATTAAGTAGGAACCATTGATTATGGCAAATGACGTGAACGGAAAATAAATGCAAAGTTTATACCGCATTGCTTTTACATAGTATTCTGCGTGACGTCAAGGTCAACACGCCAGGTAAACCTTCCTGAATATTTCTGCCAGCGCTTACCAGCCACCTATGGAATGATTAGCGAACTACGACGGACATACAAAATTTTAAAAGGTTCAATTATGAACGACTGAAAGGCAACAAGTACCAAGTTTTTGTGGCAACGTATTGATTCAAAAATCCATATAATGCTTATTTCCGGCTTAGATATCAGCAGTCCTTGTAAGACGTGGAAGAGCTACAACAGTGTCAAAACAATCCTGTGATGGATCTGGTTGGAAAAATTACTTGAGGAAGTTTGAGGTCTGAGGCAATGTGTAGTAAAGTTTTCTTTCCACCCCTCTGACGGGGAAAAACTTCTTCTGGCTCGTGAATAGTTCTAGGGATTGACCTCGACGTTGGACGATATTTAAAACCCCGGGTATAAATTCAACAGCTCTAAGCTTCCATCTTAGAGCTCTGATCAGCACATCTTGACAAGCACCTCCAAAATCCAGCACTTATATTTAGTGCAATTAATCAACAGTCAAACGGCCACAATCTTCAGACGTTAATGGCGCAGCGTGATACATGCGTTAATACTATAGCTTTTCATCTTGACACAGACAGGCGCAACTGCTTCATACACGATTCACACGGCCATTCCTCATCTGCATACCTCTCACAGTCACACCTTCATACAACATCTCTGTCTCTCATCTCCCGTCACAAGTTCAGATATTCCAAGCGGTAGCAGTGGCAACAGATACTTCGGCTTACGTACAGACCGGTCTTCATACACGCTATCCTCCCAAGTATTCAAGCGGTTACATCTCAACAGTCACGCTACGATTTTCTATCAGCCTCACGTACCTCAAACGTACCTCAGTGTGGGGCGGCGGCTGCCGGCGGCTGCCGGCCGCCCCCAGTGGCGTCCGTTCGCCACGAACGCCCGACGACAAGAGAGCGTGCCCCGCTCCGTCGCGAGGTACTACGCCACTATCACGTGATCAGCCCACAACACGTCACGTGATTCAGTCCACGTCACAACTGCGTCGTATGCTCGGGCGTCGGCCCAGGGTCAGAGAACAATGGCGGACTCTACTGCAGGCGGGCGCGCCGTGTCTAATCTCAGACATCAGAGACATACTCTGATCTCAGCATCTCGGTCCCTCCGTGGGAATCAGTGCTGAGTCTGCACTTGGCAGGCTCGCGTCGGCCTGGCATCGAACAACTGAGCTGTCTCAGCATTTCACCGGACACTGGTGATCCGCAACAATCGGCTCGGGGAGTCGTGCTGTTCACAGACAGCCGACATCGGGGCGCTGCAGCCCAACTGACGTTTCACATGTCAGACACATGAACATTCATCCAGCAGTCATCCAATACTCCACTACATTGGCTACGGGGCGTAACATCTGTCACACCTCAGTCATGTATACGCACACACACACACCAAGTATCCATAGGGTTCCCATAATTTAATCACAGACATACATCACCCAAGACAACCACATTCACATCACTCCAGACATTTCATCATCTGACAACGGCGGCCAGGTATCGAGGTCACAGCGGCGGCGGGATGTCTGCCGGTGAGGGAGGAGTACCGGGCAAGGTCCATTGCTCGACCCCGACTGGAGCGGTGGGTTGCCTAGGTCAGCATCCAGACAGGCTGGCGCCAGGTAGGTGCCGGAAACTGTCGCGCCAGTCGAACTGTGGGGAGGGGCTGAATTTATGGGATTAAGATGCCCCGAAAACCAACTTTGTTACAAATGTAATGAGTCAGGGTGGGTAAGAAAAATGCTAAAATAAAGTTAAGGGACGAAAGAGTTGTAAACGGAGTTAACCTATCAGTGAAATGGACAAGGGATTTACATCTTCTGGAGACGTCTAGAAGAATTTCTCCTTGCATGCAACACATTTTGCTATCTCAGCTGAATAACAGTTAATCATTTTGGGCCCAAACGTTTTCACACGAATGCTCACCCCTATATAATGTCTTAATTGTGCCCGTCCTAGTGCGCTCGCCGTGTTGGTCCGCGTTTTCCGACCTAATGAGATGAGTCGCTGCAGCGGTGGCTCCCAAGCAATGGATACAAGTGTTCAAGGAGAACGTCAGTGAGCATCATGTTTAGTTCGCACGCGGACAATTCCAGAGCAGGTGTTCTCTGCAATAGATGTCAGAATCAGTGGGGTAAGCGTGGGACCGAACGTCAATGTATTTGTGTAGAGTGTAACTTTTAGAGCATCAGTACATTACAATAAAAACAAATTTGGAGCACAATTATGCAGATCGGATTTGTGGGTGCACCTTCCAAATCCACGTCAATCCATGTCGAAAAGTTAGAGCTATTAAAAAGCAAACGAACAAACGAGTGCAAACTTCTCTAGGGAAATACGTTATTCGAAATGGGACACGCTGGTCTCTGACTCGATCTCAGGTAACATGCAATGTCCATGCATGAGACAAGAATATTGATAACTGCGGAGTTCTGCTGGTATCGCTTTGTCTGCTAGTCGGGTGGCCCGAAGGCGAGGTGTCTCTTCGGCTTGCCGGTAAATTGCACGTGATGTATCTGCAGAGCTTCTTAGGTTAGTTTAATGCGATGAGATTGCAGGCTTTGCAGGAACTCTGGAGACAGCAGTATTTGTGGAGCCAGTCTCTGGCGACACGCTGGCAAGAGAGAGAGAGAGAGAGAGAGAGAGAGAGAGAGAGAGAGAGAGAGAGAGAGAGAGAGAGAGAGAGAGAGAGAGAGAGAGAGAGAGAGAGAGAGAGAGAGAGAGAGAGAGAGAGAGAGAGAGAGAGAGAGAGAGAGAGAGAGAAGAGAGAGAGAGAGAGAGAGAGAGAGAGAGAAAGAGAAAGAGAGAGAGAGAGACAGAGAGAGAGAGAGTGAGGGAGAGGGAGAGAGAGAGAGAGGGGTGGAGAGGCGGAGAGGCGGAGAGAGGGAGCGGGAGCGCTCTGACTACGTCGAACATGCCACGACGGCAGCAAAAAGTGTCTGTCCTATTTATGGTCTCCTGGGGACGAGTGGTGGCGGCCGCAGAGTCGCATCATGCCCTGAACCCTCCTCAGCGTGTCGCGGACCGTCTGGTAGGGGGGGAGGCGGCAGCGAGCCGGCCTGCGGGCGGCCGGCCGGCATGTGTGCGCCAGGGGCGTGCGTGTCGCGGCGGCCGCCGCTTCCGGCCGGCCTGCGTCGCGCGGCCGGCTCACAGATGGCGCCCCGATCGGCGGCCGGCGTCCGGCCGCAGGTCGCAGCTCGGTCACGGCCGGCACGCACTGGCCGCCACCAGCTGTCATTCGTGCATTAGTGGGCCGTATCGATTGCGGCTGCCGGCACAATGGCGGCTCGTGTCGAGACGTCGCCGGTCGGCGGTGCTCGTGCACCGACCGACATGCCTCGGTACTGGGCGCCGCCGGCCGAGCAGCGGTCTGATGCCGCCGTCGGGGCCGCCGTCCGGCCAGCGGACCGGCTCCGCAGTCGGCTCCGCAGTCGGCTGGATGGCGCCGCACGCGCTGGCGCACTTCTCTCAAGGGCGCCTCTGACGTGACGTGACGCGGCGCAGTGGCGACACCGCGCAGCACAGCACAGATTCTGACTTCAATTGACCATGCCATTAGACATTTGTCAGAAATTGGCTTGAATTTTTTCACAGCATAGGCTACTACCATGTACACTGAGCAGTTTGAAGCTAATTCCCTAAGTTCAAAACTATTTGACCACGTAAGTATTGAAAACAACCGTTAATCAAAGATACAAGTGAATAGCTAAGATTCATCGTAGATATAGATAGCCTTCATTGGCAGCTTAGTCTTCATTTAAATACAAAAGGCACCGTGATACGATCCTATATGCATAAAAAACATGCCAGTCTTTGACCGAGCGCTGCGTACTGATCGGTCTCAAACCGTGTCCGGTCACGGCAGACCGAACGGGCCCGGGCTTCGGTCCCCAAATTTAGGATATCTATCACCTCTACTGACGACTACGATTGCCAGTCGCTGATGGACAACAGAAGAACCCCATAGACACACACACACGCGAACACCATAGCAGGACCCTTACTAGCAACATGCCGGCACATCAAACATGATCAAACCCGGATACCTGCACGAAACAGGCTGCGGACAGCTTGCTACACTATACACAATGCACACCAGCATAGTGCGCCATCAGAAGCACTGGGCGAGGCAGGCCAAAAGACACACTATTTATGGGCTTCCGTGTTGCAGGCACAGGGCAGAACACAAAATCGAGACCGGGAACTTGTGATCTGACACATTGTGCTCCCTCGATATCATATCGCGCCGGTAAAGACATGAATCTCTCACTGCGTCTAATGTACGCGGAAGTACAGGCGTTTCCTAAATAACCAACTTCATTAACTCGGCTCATCGCCGTGCAGTTGGGGATACGCGCTCGATATTTGACAGAGGAGCACGGTTGCGAAAATAGTGGCTTCGATGCCCGCATTCACGATCCGCTTGAGCCGAAAGTAGCTGGAATATTGTCGAAATCGGGCTTGTCTGTCGCTTACGGTGTGCGCATTTCAAATGAATTACACTGTACCGAATTGCCGAATCAACATAGGCGTATGCTAATTATGCAACAGGGACATCTTGGTTAATGTTGCAGTATATTTACGCCTCGCTTTATTACCAGGGGCACGGTATTTGCTGAGGAGCATATCCTTGACAGAAAAGCATACATTGTATTCGTTGAAAGAGCTGCAAGATAAACCTTTATTCGTTTCAAAGGCCCGAATCCGCAGATTGTATTGCAATATTTCGTGTCTGAGTTTAAAGCTCACACAACAGTGCCTTCACTATGCAACGCTAGAGGTGCAGTGTTAAGAGTAGAATACTGTTGGAGACTTCTGCTTATCCCCAGCCTGTTCAGTACCCCGGATGGCCGGTAACGTGCGAACCTTGGCTGCTAACGACAACTAGAGGTGTAATGTTAAGAGTAGAAGACTATCGGGGTCTTCTGCTTGTCCTCAGCCTGTTCAGCACCCCGGATAGATTGGTTGCGTGCGAAACGTGGCTGCCAAAAAAAATTGCTGGGGCTTCCCAAAACAATGAAAGCCATTTATTTGTGGCGCGGTTGTCGTGCTGTGGAAACACGATTGCATCCGGTGGCACGTTCCTGACACCAAGCGATCTTCAACTGCTAGGTGTAGCCAGTGTCCTGGTGGGCTGCTCTGTGGTCACTAGTTAGCACCTGGCATGAATATTACACCATAATATTACGCGTCACATCACGCATTTGTATGCACGGCGCTTTTACGTTTCTGTAGTATTTTAGAGACCTATAACGTAACAGCGAATGCATCAGTTCCAGTGCATATAGGGCCAGTACGGATGCCAATCAAGGCGATTGTATTGCACGCATTGCACTGGGTCCCTCAGCATTTTCTGCAAAATATTTGCAAGATGGAATAATATGGAGTGCAGGAGAATGTTTTGTTCTCTGGGCATCACCCCAGAGAATTAGCTGGGGAGTAATTAGCGCATTCGTGGCTGGCAGAAAGCATTCTTAATGACGTCGTTTTGTGCGATTGGCCGATAATTCGTCCGCTATCGGCAGCACTATCACGCAGCTGATAATGGGGTTTTCAATTGGAGCAACGGGAGCACCGATCATCCACCGCACGCGGAGCACGTTGGGCGCGGTCGGCGGCCATTGGGCAGGGTCTGCGCCTGCGGGTCTGGTCAGCGGCTCTCATTACCTGCCAGAGAGAAGCCGGCGGCGCAGAGAGAAGCCGTCGGCGCGCCCGCTGTAATAACCTTGTCGGGGTTGGCCGTCGGCCGACCCACCAGTCGTATTTGTCGTATCGATCGCGATGAAGACGCACGGCGGTGGTGACGACGCATGGCCGCTAATGAGGCGGGCGAGACAGCGGCCGTGGGCTGTACCGCGACACGTGCGGTCAGACGTGGGTCCGTCGCCTCCACGTGCCGGCCCTCGTCCCGGCCGTGAGGTGTGAGGCGGACACGTGCCGGTCAGCCGTCGACCCGTCGCCTCCACGTGCCGGTCCTCGTCCCGGCCATGAGGTGTGAGGCGGACACGTGCCGGTCACACGTGGGTCCGTCGCCTCCACGTGCCGGCCCTCGTCCCGGCCGTGAGGTGTGAGGCGGACACGTGCCGGTCAGCCGTCGGCCCGTCGCCTCCACGTGCCGGCCCTCGTCCCGGCCATGAGGTGTGAGGCGGACACGTGCCGGTCACACGTGGCTCCCTCCACGTGCCGGCCCTCGTCCCGGGGGCCGGTGGGCGGACACGTGCCGGTCAGCCGTCGACCCTCGCCTCCACGTGCCGGCCCTCGTCCCGGCCGTGAGGTGTGAGGCGGACACGTGCCGGTCAGCCGTCGGCCCGTCGCCTCCACGTGCCGGCCCTCGTCCCGGCCGTGAGGTGTGAGGCGGACACGTGCCGGTCAGCCGTCGACCCGTCGCCTCCACGTGCCGGCCCTCGTCCCGGCCGTGAGGTGTGAGGCGGACACGTGCCGGTCAGCCGTCGACCCGTCGCCTCCACGTGCCGGCCCTCGTCCCGGCCGTGAGGTGTGAGGCGGACACGTGCCGGTCACACGTGGGTCCGTCGCCTCCACGTCCCGGGAGGCCACCGACCCGCACACGCCGCACACTGCGTGGCTGGCTGTTGGTGAGGCAGAGCTCTTCGGAAACTTCGCGTGCATGCATACTGAACCGTGCCATACATGCATGCATAAAACCCCACCAATCACGGGCTCGCAACAGGACCTTCCCCGTCTTGCTTCCCCTTGTGTAATAGCCTTCTGTGAGAGTTCGTCTCGGATTGCAAGCCTCTGTTTATCACCAGTCTTTAATCGCGTTCGTTTACATTACTGTACAACGCTTACGAGCCATGGAAACCGGCCAGGCATCCAATCTGTCACGCATTGTTCTGAGCATAAAATACGCCATTGCATGTGGGGATGGAGCAAATGTAGCTCGCCGTACCATACAGATATTGGAGTAAAGTTTTACGTTTGTTTGACTTTCCGTAGCATTTGCAAATTTCCAATCTTTTGGATGCCAATAAAAACATCATGCTACGGAAAGTCGCATGGCGCATGGCAGAAAGTCGCATCGCATTGGTAGCACGCATGGCGCTATACCTAGTAAGGTCATAAGCAGGGCAATACCTATATAAATTACCGTGAATTAATACTGCATATTACAGCATTAATTAGCGCCATCATCTTCAATTGTCTTGAAGTTTTTTGACCAGGAACATAAAAGGAGCGTTGAAAAAAGTTATATCAAGCCTGGATCAAGTTAGATCAAGTCACATCAAGCTTGCACCATCCGTAGCACAACAGGGTGGTATCGTAACACAACAGGCTGGTATCGACCACATTGTCACAGTCTGCTACAGTCTGCACAACAGGCTGGTATCGGCCACATTATCACAGTCTGCTACAGTCTGCACAACAGGCTGGTATCGGCCACATTATCACAGTCTGCTACAGTCTGCACAACAGGCTGGTATCGGCCACATTATCACAGTCTGCTACAGTCTGCACAACAGGCTGGTATCGGCCACATTATCACAGTCTGCTACAGTCTGCACAACAGGCTGGTATCGGCCACATTGTCACAGTCTGCTACAGTCTGCACAACAGGCTGGTATCGGCCACATTGTCACAGTCTGCTACAGTCTGCACAACAGGCTGGTATCGGCCACATTGTCACAGTCTGCTACAGTCTGCACAACAGGCTGGTATCGGCCACATTATCACAGTCTGCTACAGTCTGCACAACAGGCTGGTATCGGCCACATTATCACAGTCTGCTACAGTCTGCACAACAGGCTGGTATCGACCACATTATCACAGTCTGCTATAGATAAACAGTGCAATGCATCTGTCTTCGCTAGTGCAGTGCGATAACAAATGCAGACAAATACAGGTGCGATATTGTGTGCTATTCGATGTCATGGATTTTTTTAACTTCTCAAATTCAGTTATCAGGTCACGTAGTCACGAAACAGCATTGATTACCTTGAATCCATAGCAAAAGACTTCCGTTTTCTCTAATGCTGCCTGCATGCATGCGTGCAAAACTCCAATGGTGCCTGTCGGGACTGACACGCGTGATAATTCTGACTCATCTGGATTAACTCGGATGCATCCTGTTTACTTAAATAACTACGCGCATAATTATTCATCTCTGGGTGCATCATTTCGATGCTCATTATGGTGAATGCTCAATTTGTTTCACAAATGCATCTATATCTATTCATTTATATATATATATATATATATAGTAATGATATATAAGAGTAATAAAGTATAATCCTTAACGTTACTTTTGATGTCAACTCAGCACCTCCTGGTATATTGAAGGTCGTATATTTTCTTTACACGCAATATATGGATGACACCACAGATAAACTGTCATCGTCACCAGAATGCAGCGCATTATGTAGCGCAATTCGTAGCGCATTATGTAGCGCATTATGCAGCATATTATGTAGCGCGTTATGTAGCGCATTATGTAGCGCGTTATGCAGCGCACTATGTAGCGCATTATGTGGTGCATCATGTAGCGCATTATGGAGCGCATTATGCAGCGAAATATATGGCGCATTACGTAGCTCATTATGTAGCTCATTATGTAGTTCATTATGTACCTCAATGCGTAGCTCAATATGTAGCTCATTATATAACTCATTATGTAGCTCATTATGTAGCGCATTATGCAGCGCGTTGATCAATTGGAGCGTCAGGAATTGACACCTCACAAACTTTATCAATTGGAATGGAAGTAGAAAACGTATCGGACGGACTTAGGATGGAAATTTCAGGAGATAATGCCGTTGTAAACGTTTTGCGAGAGTAATTTCAGTTAATCAGCTCCATTTAGAAAATATGTAAGAGTGTTTTGAATGTGCTCTGTTGAAGCTATTCAAGGCAGGATTTGCCGAGGTGTCGTCATATCGTACCTTATCAATACACCTTTTCATCTCACCTGCTACATGTGGTGACTATATGGTGTCCTGGTCACCACACAAGGTCGTGTGCCGATTTGAGCAGACTGTCCTGTGTCCGGGCCTGCAGAGTACATATGAGTGTCGAAATGGCGTCATGGCGGCGGCTCAAACAATGAGAGGAGGACAGGTTCAGAGGAGGACAGGCGTCATGGCGTCATGGCGTCAATGGCGTCATGGCGTCAATGGCGTCAATGGCGTCATGGCGGCGGCTCAAACAATGAGAGGAGGACAGGTTCAGAGGAGGACAGGCGTCATGGCGTCATGGCGTCAATGGCGTCATGGCGTCAATGGCGTCAATGGCGTCATGGCGGCGGCTCAAACAATGAGAGGAGGACAGGTTCAGACCAGTTTGGGCGTATGGCGTGTGTGTGCAGCACTGGCAACGCCTTGCGTCGGTCTCCAGCAGCAGTTGTCCCGCACGAAGATGTGCCTCTCGCCAGGTGTCGAGGATTGACCTCGCTGTTGGGATCGTGAACCTTTACAGAGATCCGGACCGCCACTTTCACTGGAACAGTATTACGTCACCTGCGTGGTACCAAACCAATTTGCGTTCTGAACTCATCCTGCAACATATATTCGGTTGCAAAAAACAGCACAGTTGTTTGTGTCCAGCTATCTTTGTCCAAACCTATCCCGTATATTGCCCGACTTCACCACACTAGTGGTGCAGACTAGGGCAGTTGAGGTGGGTCCACTTAGTCTCCACCAGGCAAGCACGTTTCCATTTGCTGGTCGTGGACACATACCCAACAAGTAAGGATAGCGTATGCTACGAACGTCTGGTTTTCAGTGAAATTAGTCGCCCCGTCAGAGCCAAGTTCTAAAAAGCGTCCGAGCCATGTCTCCCTCCCCCTACTGTCTTCGCTTGCAATGCGGACTAACAAAGTTTGAGAGGTGAGGCAATGACATCTGGCACGCTTCAGAACTCACTCACTCACTCACCCACACACTCGGATGCAGCCATTGCATATCAGTCTTGGGAATCCCATAGCAACAACCTGTGACGGCTATCAAGAGCAACAACAATACAAATAACAACATATTTGTAGCGGTATGCCATAATTCGTCAGTTGTATAGCCCACCATTCGCCATGGAATAGAGAATGTCTGACATATCCTGACAGCTGCTATCCGCAACATCTGAAGGTGAACAATGGAAAAGTAATTGAAAGGAAACATTTGGATCAATACGAATGGAAACAGGCGCAGCTAGAAATTTCCCACACATCAGGAACTATGCAACTAATGTGCTGGAATATATGTACTTTCGGAATTAAACAAAGCGAACCGGGGAGGAGGTTGGAACTGGGACCAGGGGAAAACTGGGCAGTTCCATTGTTTGCGTGGCATATGCATAGACCTGTGCACAATCCCAAGAGTGTTTATCGATTAAAACAGAATGCACAAACTGAGCAGCAGCAGAGCATATACACAGATAATCAACACTGTTTTGCAATACATTTTAACGTGTGCCTAGTTGTAGCTGGAACACGACATAGTTACCCTTATACCGCATAGCGTTTTATATCTTCAAGTTCTTCTCACATCCTTCCTCCCTCTTTCCAACTTCTTTCCGCACATATATTAATTTACCGCGTTATCAAATGTCATCAAAATGCAGAATAATTAATCAAAATCACGAACATTTTCAATTTGCACGGGCTAAGTTACGTATACGCGTGGTGGATAACTGAACTATTTTCGATGTTCGAGTTTTCACATCGCCTGTGTCAGGATCTGTTTATTTAAAATATCCGCGAAAATATTGTTCGCCTTCTGCTCACCTTCACCTGTAGGGATAATATGTAGTTCAGACCACGGTGCTCATTTCAAGCTCTGGTGTGACAACGACGGCATAAGCATCGAGTATCCGGGGTGGGGAGGAGGCATTGACGCCTCTGCATGGACTGGAGCTCAAATTGCCGGATGGAGGGGATTAATGGTTCACTTGAAATAGATCAAGAAGGAATCGTGAGGCTAGTAAAGGGCCTTAGTGCTTCTTATGTTTTCAGATGTGGTGCGTGGAGATGCTTCAACTTGTTTTGAGTGCCCACTCATATGCTGCTAGGCTAGTTTTCGAGATTCCACGTTAATTATGATATTTAAAAGCAAGTGACTTGAAAATATGACTTCTTAACAGAGTGCATAGGTGATGAGCTTGAGCACCTACTCTCCATAACACTGTTTGGATTCTGGTAGCCATCGTATAACTTCATTACTTATTCTAAGCCACAAATAACCCAAGAACATTTAGCTTCTCTGGCTAAGAACCGGTGCCATAGACCGATCCTGCAGATCATGCATACACCACTCGCAGAACGAGAACGTCGGATATATAGAGAATTAATCTGCAGTGCACGAAAATGTATTATTTCCATGTTGCAAGGTAGCCACAGGCAACAGCCCACCAGATGTGAGTGCGTGGATCGGAGCCACGACAGGAAAACCAACTCACCCACCGCGCTGGTGTGAACTGGCTTAGGATGCAGAGACTGCGGTCTATGTCGCGATACCATCGCGAAAACAGAGCCCAACACAGGCAACGTGAGCTGTATACGGCTACCGCAAGGGCGCATCTAGAACTTGGTCAGGAGAGAGGTCAAGACACTCGAGTGACTTCTGTTATGAAGCCTTAGAGCAGAATATGCTTTTCTATAAGTGGCCAGTGAACACTAAGCAAAGTTTGACA
This sequence comes from Ashinkailepas kermadecensis, assembly GCA_034440615.1. NCBI lineage: Eukaryota > Metazoa > Arthropoda > Thecostraca > Neolepadidae > Ashinkailepas > Ashinkailepas kermadecensis. Next base: position 90,588 of record JAOTOM010003122.1, read on the forward strand.
AGCGACAGGTGACATTGGATGTCAGCGAGGTCTAGGGTACTCCAAAATTGCGGCAAGCCCATGTCACCTGTGCGGACCCCACACTGTCCAAAAGAGGGGTCATGAGGATGAGATGGCAACCTGTCCGTCCGGATCCACGTCGGAGCTGACGTGCCGCGCAGAATTTCATCTCCGTGTTCCCACCAGCTGACGACCAAATTGCCTGTTTTGTTGTCTTCGTTGTGCTGTTATTGACGATGTCGTGACTCATGTCTTGCTCGCCCTCTCCCTCCCCTCACCGCCAACGTTCAACCTTTGATGGACACATTCGTGACGCAAGACTCAGCGCAGAAGCTCGTTCGTTCTTTACCGCATTCGTATTATGCCGCACATTAATTCGACTTGAATGTTTGAACAGTGGGAGCTGCATCATCAGCATCTCCGCAAATAACGGCTACGTTTGCATACGTCAGATGCTTTACCACTGCGACCCTCTGCGTGCCAAATCCATTTGGTGTTAGTCACTCTCCGATGGCTTTACTGTCCCCAGGCCTACACAATGTGCAGCTGCCACTCTGCCATTCACCTGACTGTGGGTAGCGAAGGAGGTGGACACTTGTGCTCCGGTGCATATTGATGCGTCATATCTGGGCCGGCCGGCGTCCCGCCGAGACTGCTCGCCGATAGGATTGTCTGTCCCTGGATTTGTGTACAGCTTACGCAAATTGTTCGGAGAGTTATGGAAAACAATTCAGGTGCCTTTACACCCGATTTTGGTGGCAGGCCTATCCGTTACTTCTGGGGTAAAATGACCCTGCACCTCAAGAGACGCATTTCCTGTGTATCACTAGTGAGGAACTGGTTGGGATGGACATTGCTACGATGGGAGACGGAGGAGGGACGCTCCTCCGAAAAAAGAACTTTCCTAAATTTAGCATTACGCCTATGGCGTTGCATGGAAAAATGGACCCGAAAACGCTCTCATCACCCCTATCCGAAATTCTTGGCGAAACCTACGGATTAGATGTTTTAGGCTTCAGTATGTTAAACAACGCTATGTCAGTGTTTGTTCCAAATGGCTGATGCTATGGGATCTCAATAGACGGATCCCTTCCATGGTATTTATCTGTCTCCGCTGGAAAATAGCAAGTGTCGTAGCTCACCAAGTCCACACCAGAAAACACCCGCACAATGGCATCGACTGTGTTTATTGAATGCATCTGCTGTGTACCCTAAAGAGATAACATTGCCAACAACAGCTTTGGTACACGAACAGCCGGCACGAACCACGCGCTGTATCTCAGAAGCACTGTACCGCAGGCGTAGTGTACCGTAATCGCCCTACACCACAAACATCATGTATCATAGCTGCCTTGCACCACAGTCGATCTGTACCACAGACGTATTGTACCACAGTCGCTCTCTGCTACAAGTGTAGTGTACCACAGGCGTATTATACCACAGTCCCTCTGTACCACAGTCGCTCTGTGCCACAGGCGTCGTGTACCACAGATGCAGTGTACCACAGGTATGCTGTACCGCAGGTGTAATGTGCCACAATGGCATGAGGCAGCCCGCGACGCACGCTACATCAGATCCGGCGTCATAGTCAGGCCTCAGCACAGTGACACGGCACCACAATATCCGGCGTCATAGTCAGGCCTCAGCACAGTGACACGGCACCACAATATCCGGCGTCATAGTCAGGCCTCAGCACAGTGACACGGCACCACAATATCCGGCGTCATAGTCAGGCCTCAGCACAGTGACACGGCACCACAATATCCGGCGTCATAGTCACGCCTCAGCACAGTGACACGGCACCACAATATCCGGCGTCATAGTCAGGCCTCAGCACAGTGACACGGCACCACAATATCCGGCGTCATAGTCACGCCTCTGCACAGTGACACGGCACCACAATATCCGGCGTCATAGTCACGCCTCTGCACAGTGACACGGCACCACAATATCCGGCGTCATAGTCACGCCTCAGTACAGTGACACGGCATCACAATATCCGGCGCCACCCCGGGATCGCACGACAGTGGTGGCGTCAGATTCGTCTCCAGCCAGAGCCAAACAGCGGTTGCGCGTCACATTCGTCCCCAGCCAGAGCCAAACAGCGGTTGCACGTCACATTCGTCCCCAGCCAGAGCCAAACAGCGGTTGCACGTCACATTCGTCCCCAGCCAGAGCCAAACAGCGGCTGCGCGTCACATTCGTCCCTAACCAGAGCCAAGCATCATGCTCTCCCTCACACTCACTGTGCCTACCGCACACATGCTGGACAAAAAAACACTGGGATTCACAGCGCACGGTGCTACACAGTTGATCTTCGATCAACTTGGATGCTGAAGCACTCATCCAGTGCCACAATCACACTAGAACAGCATAAGCGTCGGACTAGGGCCTATGAGGTCCCTTTCTCCCAGCTTGGAATAATCTTAGCACTGGCCCTATTGCGCTATATGGAACGGAGCGGTTTTAAAGTCGTTAAAGTCGGGGGCGAGGTGCCTGGACTTATATGCATGTGATTGCAGCGCACCCTGGAAGTCCTGGAGAAATTTGCAACATTTGTGTTCCCAGGCGTTCGTGTCTGACTACGGTATTAAAAATTATTCATAATTAGAGAAATGTCCATATGGGTGCCATACACCCTCGCTATGAGTATATATTTTTTGAAAAAATACAGTTGTGTCAGCTATTTTCTTGTCACTGTGTCATGCTCTGTTCCTTTAGAGACCTTCATGATGGGTAGAATATATGTCGAGAGGGAGGCTTGTAGGCTATATATGACATTAAGACAGCTATCTTACTAAATATGAAATATCCCAAGATTCCCGTATTTCAGGTACATGGGTTCGTCCTTACACTGCTGTGTGTTAAATGGTCATCAGGTCCAAAATCTGTAGCTTTCACCACAAGAGTTGTATGCGCTCTGAATATTGACAATCTGCTCACAGGTTTTCCAAACATGAGCGTTCGGCGAGCAGCAAAGATACAAGACAATCATTGCATTGCTCGTAGTCACACCCTTGCACTGAAGCATGCATTTTGCAGGTGTAATTGACAGAATGGAAACCTAAGGGCACTCCAAGAGGCCACGCAAGAAATCGCGGTGAATCACATCGATATTTTAGAGGAGAAAAGAAGACCTAAAATTTACCTCACCTGACTGAGTGAGACCGTCCTTGCTAACCTTGAAATTGTGCAATAATACATGGGTGGCTGTTGTGACGACATTCACTTACGTTATTTTACTATAAGATCCGAACGTACGTTCTTGAGGTGTCAGAAGAGGTGGAAATTAATCCCACCCACTTTTTCCCGGGCAGGTACCCGACTAAGCTTAACGCACAGGAATAGCGTTAAGATGAGCGATGCACTGCCATACTTCCAACTCTATTTCAAAATTGGGTGTACTTTCAGCAACCAAGCAACAAAAAAGAAAACCATACAAGTGTGCAGGAACGTATCAAAATTATGCTCACATTCTAGCAGATAGGCTGACGTGATGCTATTGAAATTACGTTTTCCATGAATCACATAGAGGCATGATGTGAAAGGTATTAATTTAGTACAACATGAAATAGCACAATGGTCTTTGTCTTGGGAATCAGTCACAATCGAGGCGTCATTAGGTACACTTTGACGTCGCAAATGGCCACAGTGGCGTCATACAAAAGACCGGCTCCTGCTCGGCAAACGTCAGTGGGCTTAGCAGCTGCTTGCACTGTTGTCAGATAAGCCTCGTCATGTTGTCAGATGAGCCACACCCCTGGCAGTGGCTCACAGTCATGACCCGCGCTATGATCTTGGACCCGTTAGCATGTCCTTGACAGTCATGGTCTGCAATACGAGAGAGCTTTCGATCGGAAGCATGTCCCAGGAACAAATTTCGACCGGGTTTTAACAAAGCGGTCTCTTGACAGAGATAGAGAGGATGGGAGGATATATATTTATGTATATATATATATATATATATATATATATATATATATATATATATATATATATATATATGAGAAGGAGAGAGAGAGACGAGAGAGAACGATTGAGATTCACTTCACAGTAGGTACCCTGCAATATACAGAAACCTGACATCGAAAGAGGAGAAGAAGAGGCAATGCTACGACAGCGCGGCCGTAATTTGTGCACGTGTGGGTGCTGGCGAGAAGGGCGCCGAGTAGTGAGTAGTTCACCTGGCGCCTGGTGCCAGGATTGCCCCAGGTCCGCATCGGTGCTCACTACAAGTTCCACGTGACTAGTCATCACACACTCCCTACCACACACGTCACCACAGTTCTCCACCGCTGTAGCTGGGGGCGCAGCCGATCACATCAGCCCACAATCTACCAGGCGGCAGACAGTGCGACACGTCGCAGACCGCGCAGCGGCGGCCCGGGCCGAACGTGATCGAAACACCATCGACAGGCACGCACTCTCGTCGCCGACCTCGGGCGCGGTCGGCAGCCTCGCCTCGGCTGCGACAGCTAGTCCTACAGCGCAGCCGGCTAGTACTACAGCGCAGCCGGCTAGTCCTACAGCGTAGCCAGCTGTCGTGACATGTTCTGCGGCACTGAGTAGCATGATAGGCACCAGTGTCTCTTGAGCTATGCAAAACGCGTATGTCCACTAGCGTGCTCGGCGACGGGTTGTCACGGCGCTCGTCTGACCGGCACGCTCAGTCGACGGGGACCGAACTCCGGTGACCGACGAGGTGCGCTCTGGGGTCGGTTCTGGGAAAGGTGAGGTCGGTTCAGGGTGACCGCCGGAGGTGTTTCTGGGCAAAATAATGCAACACATATCCGGGCGTGTTGTTTTCCGCCAGTCAAAGCAGGAGCAAGTCGGTGTCCGCTGTGGGAGAACCGAGCGAGGGTAGGCGGATCGTGTCGGATAGATGGTCGGGAAGAAGTCGAGAGAGGTGCAGCGGTGGAGGGGGGGCAGCCTCCGCTCCGCTGACGTTTGGCGGCGTGTGCAGTGCTTCAGGACGACAGTCGGTAGCCAAGTCCAGGTGGTAGCCGGTCACGACTGCAACACGGTCGCCACAACTGGCGACTGCTCGCCTGGCGGGAGAGGGGGTCGGCTTCGGGGACTAGAGGATAAATCACGCTCGTGTCTCGGCAGGGCAGACGCTAGCGGCCGCGGTCGGCCGCCTCCTGCCGGGCGGTGCCAGTGTGCTCCTGTCACACGCGTGCGGTGCAAATACAAAAACACATGCCTTGTAGGTATATCACGTTTTCGTTAGCTGACGGTCGGCCGCCTGACTCACAGACACAACCGTGTGCGAGCATGCATGTTGCCAGGCATTCACACGTTCACGTGCGCACATTATGCACACATCACATAGACACTCTCAAGTACGCCAACGCACACGAACTACACAAACCCTCCTGCACCTTCAAACATTTTTTGACATAATATCAATCTATTATCATCTGCACGAATCACGCACTTCCACCGTTGCCAATACCTGTCGCTAATTCTCACGCTCGCTGAAATCACGCTGACGCTACTCACATGTTCAAGACGGCTGCCAGTAACTGAAAACGCAACCAATCAGAATGTGACACTAAGTGCTCCTTGACTAGTCGAAGCAGCCGATTGTTAAAACGAGTACTGCTGTCCGGACACTGCCCAGCACGTTTCAACAACGAGTACAGCACGTGCCAGCCAGCTGCCAGCTGCCCAGCTGCCAGCTGCCCAGCTGCCAGCTGTCCGGCTGCTGCGGGAAATCACACTTCTACACACTTCAGACGCGGTCGCCATTAGCCTGGTCACCTGCGGCGCGAGCGAAGCCGAGAAGCCGACGTTGTCGACGTGGGTAGTGAGTAGCGAGCCTTCGCCGACCGCCCATCGGCGCCACGTGCCCTCCTCCCCCCCCCCCCAGACACATCACGCTGGCGTGCGCAGCCGGCTAAGGGCACTTAGTGTGTGTCTGCCGCCCTAGCCCGGCTCACGGCACGTGGGAGTGCAGAGGCGTGCATGAGTGGCCAGGTGCCGCGCGGAAAGCGCTCCTGGCCGGATCACAGCTTGGTAAAGGGCTGGGGTCAAGGTCGAACTGATCGGGTGTTGAGTGCTGCAGGAGCAAATCGCGGGCCACGACGGTTAGGATGTTCAGAAGAGAATAAGAGACGAGGTGGAACTAGGCATGCAGTTGGTGGTGAGTCAGTTCGTGATCAAACCACAGAACCTAGACCTGAAACAGGATCAATAGGAGTAGGCCACACATTCTCGAGATATATTACCAAGAGATCATTAGGCACCAACGTCACCCGCTCTAGCCTGCACTTAGCGGTGAACTGTCAAGATACGAACACACCCTCCCCCTGCGTCCCGGCGAACTACATAGCCCTGCCGTTCCCATGGCTGCTCGGTCAGAACGGTTTCGCACGCGCCGCGGGTGGCCAGCGCCAGGCTCGCTGAACAACGGAACATATTGCCGGCGACGAACGCGAGCGTCGGGACGCCAGCCCAACTAAAGCAGCACCTCCAGCTGTCCGGCAGCCGTCCCGATCTCCTATCAGATGTCCGTGTGCTGGCGCGGCCGCAGCTCGAGCAGCTCGTGCGCCTCGTTGCGGTTGGGTGCCAGCTTGTTGTTGTTGCCGTTGGCCGGTCGGCGCGGCCGGCCCAGCAGCGGGCAGTGGCTGTTGGTCTCCGAGTCGGACGTGTTGCCGAAGTCGTCGAGCGGCGGCAGGCGGCGCTGCGGCGCGCCGCCGCCGTTGTTGTTGTCCTTGGTGGCCACGTGGTTGGCGGCGACGGGTGCCGCCAGCTCGGCGCGCTCCGCCTCGGCCGTCTCGCACTGCAGCACCTTGATCTTTTGGATCATCTCGCGGATCTCGCAGCGCAGCAGGCCCAGGAAGCAGAGCTTGAGGAACGCGATCACGCAGTAGCCGAGCACAAAGAGCAGGTCGGCGCTCTGGCGGTACCAGAGCAGTAGCGGCGCTAGACAGCCGCGCCCGTACGGCTCGTCGGGCCGCGCGCCGTCCACGCACGTGCCGTTGTAGAGCGGCATCGGCGTGGTGGTGGCCGGCGGCGGCGTGGCCGGCGGGTAGCGCGGCCGGTAGCGGTCGGGCCACGTGCGGCCCGTGTACGGCTGCGCGCGCGGCACGACCGGCGCCAGCGGCCGCCGGTCGCAGCACGAGGCGGGCAGCAGCTCGCCGACCACGTCCGGCTGGCCCAGCCGGCGCCGCCACTCGGACGCGTTGTAGTCGGCGGGCGTGTGCAGACCGCAGCAGCGGTCCGTCCACTGCACGTGGTCCCACACCTCAGTGAAGGCCGGCCGCACACCGTACTCGTCGGCCAGCCGGCCGGCCAGCTCCAGTGGCAGCGCGCTGCACAGCCGCTGGAAGCGGAACACCCACACGGTGCCCACCACCACGTCACCGCACAGCAGAAACAGCAGCACCATCCAGTACACGTTGAGCAGGCGTTCGTTGAGTCGCAGCGCGCCGATGCAGCCGATCACCTGGATGACGCCACCCTGCAGCACGGTGGCGGCGTACGCGTACAGGAACGTCGGGTGGTAGTAGCGCACGCTCGTCACCAGCGACATGCGCACGTCGCCGAAGATGTAGCTGCCGACCACGACGAACAGCAGCACCGAGACAAGCAGCACGAAGTTGCACGTGTAGATCCATAGCCGATAGTAGCGCATCGCCTTCATGCGCAACATGCCAGGGTCGCTGGCGGCTGACTGCGGCCGCGCCGCTGGCCGATAGAGCGCCGGCGCGCTAACATAGGCGGCCCGCAGCGCCGGCCGGCGGCCACACCTGACGGACGCGAGCTTCACCTGTCACCGCAGCCGGCCGCGCGTCCAGCCGCCGCCGCCGTCACAGCCCTGACGTCACGCCGGCGGACCGCGGTGACGTCATGGTTCCGGGTGGTGACGTGCGCGACTGCGATGAACCGCCCGGCGACCTTTCCGGCCTGCCGAGATGGGATGACGCTCGTTAGACACGGCGACAGGAGGCCGGTGCGGCGGAATTGCTCGGAGCCGTACCGCTCGTCTCGGGGGTGACGTGGACCGGGGTCGAGGCGGGCATGTGCGCCACTGCACGCCACTCCGGCTCAGATCGGTTGACAGTCGATTCGTTCGGTTTCGGGCCAAAGGTCAAAGACCAGCCGGGGATTGGTCCAGCACCCAGTCTGAACAAACAGGCTAACACCGTGTGAAATCCTCAACTCCTATTCTTAGATCGTATTGATCCCCGACACATGCGAATGTTCAGGTGCTAGCTTGTTCCAGAATTAGGGCCGTCGTGACAGAGCTGGAGAAGATCAAACACGACCTTGCAACATGGCGGAACGGAAAAAGTGCGCTGAAAACAGGCTTTCTCCAGGGAAAATGAGAGTCCCTTGCACTCACGTGCTCCTGCCAAAACCTTTCTAAACTCAAGATTACAGGCCGACGCTCTCAATGGGCGGAAGGGAATGTGGGGTGGGGTGTGGGGAAGTCGCACAAAAAGTTCGGACAGTCTCGTCAGAGACACAGACATTGCTGGACAGCTGTGGGAAATTCAAAAGCAGCACAACAGCCAGGTGCTGAATAATCCCCAAGTGAGTTAAACGAACGGGTAAGTAATCCCCAAGTGAGTTAGATCACTGCTACCTTGGTCCTTGTGAACGATGCATTTGCCAACTTGTGTGTGGTGTAATAACTATATCATGTTTTAAACAGCCGTCAATTTTACTGATAGCATGATCAGCCACATCACATCCATGCATCGCGATTGTAGCGTGGTGTAGGTCCGGATAAGAAAAGGGAGAAGATAACAGGAGTGAGACAGCGTGAGAAAAAGACAAAGAAGAACAGAGAAAAAGTCATAAGGAGGACAGACAGAGGGAAAGAAGTCCAAGAGATGGGGCATTGTGCTATTACTGACTTCATTAGTTTCAGTGCAGTGCAAAGCACACTCAGTTTTCCATTTAATTGAATTGAGGAAGCTGCCCGCGTCAATGTGGTGTAGTATCCATCCCGTGTTTGTCCATACCGCAGCCCGGATAATTAATGTGGATCTCAATAATACATCGAAGCGTACGTTTCACCACGACTGTTAACGTTCTCATTGTGTTTTTCAATGGGATTGTCATGTCAGACAAGTCAGATATGGAGACTTCTAAAGCATTCGAATCGAATGTATTCAGACAACCTGACAGGTTGAAATGGTTTCTTATGTTTTGTTGTAGAGGATGTTACCGGAATGCATAGACTGTATGATCTTTGGACGACACGATTAAAAAAGTGCCACGATTTCAAAATGATATGCAGACGGTAGGATACACACATGTTGCATTGCGAGCACTGGCAGCAGAAGCGCAAACAGTTGCGCTATCTACCACCACTGCTTGCTGCCGAAAGCCCAAGGACCATTTTCCATCAGGTATGCACGATGAATATGGAGCTGGCAGATTTCACATCACGTTTATTTCAAGGCAAACATCGGCTATGCGTAGCCGGTGGTGGCGTAAAAACGTGCACGCATGTCTAAAAGCTTTTCGGCTTCAGTTCCAATTAAAGTTCCACATGAACTCCCACTGTGGCGATAACAAGAACGAAAAGCGTTTGCTGCCGCAGAACGAAAACAAAGTTTGTTGCTAAGCTCAAAGCCCGACATAAGAAGTGTTCAATATGGAAAATAATTACTGACGGGAGGAGTTCAATTAGCGGAACTAAAAATGAAGTCGAATGCGAGAAGTTGAATGCATCGAAAATATTTCCATTTACAGCAATGCGACGCTGGTGCTAACTTCGCATTACTATGTCCGGATAAGACATCATTAGGGGCTCCGGATGATTGAAGGGAAGGATGTTGCAGGCAAATGGTCAAGCATCATCCTGTTGCTGGGGGAGAATAGCGGTGGCACGGGTGTGATCACCATATGTGGCGTAGTGTGGAGGTCAACGCCACCTGTGCCGGCACTAAATGAGTGGGCACAATACATGCCGCTGTGCACCTCTTCTTACAACATAGCATGCGAGTACTTCGGAAAAAATGTGGTGTTGGAAGCTGGTGGACGAAGCTATCTAAAAAGCGCGTCTAAATATGGATGAAGTAACCAGGAGATAAAGAGTGATCATAAAGACAAAAACATTATGGCTTCAAAGTATGACCTTCATATCGAATGGGTTCACTATCGAATACTTTTCCCTCCATGAACAAAAATAGATTCGTTTGGGTTTCGCCACCGCTTATAACCAGATGGATCGGCACATCCAAGGAGATCGAACATTTTTGCTGCGGTCATAGACAGGCCGCAGAAGAAGACGGTGAGAAAATGGCCCTGCTAAAACACGTTTTTTTTATATATATATATATATATATATATATATATATATATATATATATATATATATATATACATATCCCCATTCCTCTTCCTTGAGCAGCTAGATTACATTTCGTACTGACTTGTTACCCTGTCAACCTATGCTGTGGAAGGGTCCCTACTAGTAATGCCCAAATGAAATCGGAACGGATCATGTTCCCGGTGAACACTGGGAAGCCAATTCGATTGGAAGTACTCTCCAGTAAATGTTTCCATTGCTCAAATGCATTCCTATCTGTCACATATGGCACCATTTTAGGAGCGTATTCCCAGGCGTACCACGCATTGCGCTATTTTAAGAGCGCACTTCTGCTCTGCAGATTTTATAGATGTCAAGGGATTCGTTCAGAGGCGCAGAGGCCAAATTGTAGGCTCAGGGAACATGTGGCGATGGGTTGCCGGGCGTGTCGTGCAGACCAGTCTACATACATGGCGGTGAGCACATGTTTTGCGGAACAGTCTATGTGGCGGCTAGCGTGTGTGCTGCGGAACAGTCTATGTGGCGGCTAGCGTGTGTGTTGCGGAACAGTCTATATGCCAAGCATGGCATACAGTCCGCTGTAGGTTAGATGTCGTGCCTGCTGTACAGCAATATGTCTGGCAGTCTCGATGTCTGCTACAGTAGCACTACACCGAATGTGCTGTCGCAGGTTAGTTCCAATGCAATTATACAGATAATACAGTATGCAACGCCCTGGAAAATAACTGACTTACTGGCAGTTTATGATCATAATGTGAAACAAACAGCGTAATTTGAGGACCCCGGCAGCAGCAGAAGCTGCCGCAACAACACCAGCGACAGTATATTAGCCTGCACATCAAAGAATAGGGAGGGAGTGGGCGGAAGTGATATAGGACCAGAGACGCATCTAGGGGAGGTATGAGGTATTCATCGCCTGCCCCTGCACAACCGGCTGAGTCCCGACAAAGTGCCTGAGCTCTGACACAATTTGCTGACGACACTAGACATTTTCGAAGGCGGTTAGACTCGGCCTGAGTTTCTGCTCCAGAGGTTCGGCTGTAGTATGGTGGCAGAGCGTGGGCCGACCCATTGCAACCACTCACCACCGTAACCACACCCTAGGTCTATTCACGTCACGACGCATTTGATGTACTGGCTGTGGCACACGGAACTGTTGGTGGTCTGGGATAATCTGAACTGCGGCGATTATACTAGCGGTATTGCTATGTGGATGCATAAGCCTTTCCCCAAACCGAAGCTAGGCTCACTGCATACTTTCCTTCTTCCTAGATGATCACGCTTGGATTTCACAAAAACGATTGGAAGTCCCCCTCCCACACATGCATTCCCTCGTCATGACATTTGCTGGGTTGTGGTCAATGCGTTTATTCGCATCGACTTGAAAACGGAGCGGGAGAGGCAATGAATAGAACAGCTGTCTCCATCCCATAATCATGATATCAATCCCATGGTGTTGCATGGAAAGAAGCAGCTTCAAAGTGACTTTAAATTTTTCCAAAAATCCAAGCTAGTTCATACGTCACTAGATATTTCCCCAGAAACATTAAAATTTGTCGCTTTACCTTTTCAGCTGCTGAAATCAGGTAGACGTTGTTCCTACTTGATCTCCGTGGTAAGCTGTAGCGATTATTTGATTGTGTCGACTTTGAAATCTCAAGATTAAAAGATGTTGATTTGTCGTTTCAGTGGTTTCTTGTGACTAACATTTCACAATGACTCGCCCTATTTAATATTTTAATCGCCCGCTGGATCTGGCCCTGACAGTGCAGCACTGATGGTGGCCTTTCCTCCGATGGGGGAGGGGGGAGGGGTAAGATTTTTTGCAATGTACTTGGGTCAATTAAATATTGCGCATGCAATAGGCCTACTCTGTTAAATTTGCCTCATGGAATAGATTCAGATCCTACAAAGCAGGGACGACGGTTCGCCCCCTCCCCCTTGCGCGAGCATCTCAGGCCAGTGGCCTGAGATGCTCGCGCAACAATCGTCTCAGGCCAATGGCCTGATTGACCCGGCAGCAATATTCATGCCACAAGTTCTGCAATGAATGTTTGCATGTCTACGCGGAGTTGCGTTTAATTTTATCGAGCAATTTATATAATGTGCTGGATGAAAACGCGAACTTACCTATGGCACCTTGCACACGTGCGAGGCCAAAATGCCTGGTGTAAGCTTGTAAAGTTCCTTTAAAACTACTACAACTAGAACAGTGCAATAACTAAGAACAAAAATGGTATCTCAAAAGACGCGCAATGGGAAGCAGCCAAGGAGCAGCCCCTTTGCCCAACAAACTGCACTAGATAAACGAAAATTTGGGATTTCACCGTACCATACCAAGGATTTTAGTCGCGCTTCCCGCGTAGTCTTCATGGCATTTCTTTTTTTGTGGTCGAGCCCCCTTAAGGAAATGCTGGCTGCGATCCCTGCGCGCAACGCCCCATTAGCTACCAAAAACTGCAGCGCGTTCACACAAGCCGTTTTTTAAGTCATACTGCAAAGGCCCCAGTAAGCGGAGCTGCAACCCTCCCTCCCGGTTAATACTATAAAATACTAACATTAATAAATATTATATATATAGGGTATATACTTATATACTATACTATAATACTATATAATATAGAGTAAATACTAACATTAAGAAAAACATCCATACTGTAGCCGACAGAGAGTCATAATTTTGATAATTATGACAACCGGAGGGCAGTAGGATGCGTAGACAATTTTCAAAGGAGGTTTTCCCCGTTGCCCCATTGCAAGCTGGCAGGCGCGTTGCCAGAACTTAAACCCTGCTCCAGCGTTAGCTTTTCTATCGGAGACCGTGGTGACGCACTTGGCCAATTCCAGCCTGACCGCTAGTATGAAGTGATTTGGTTTCTTCCAGTTATGTGCATTGATCATTGATATTGCATAAACAAGGTACTTGTCAGAATCCACAAACACATTGCCTAACTCCCGGAAGTACAGCCAGAGATCAACAGATGGAGATTTATCGCTCATTGAGAATCTCGTGGAAAATTTGTCGTATGAATTAACGTTGCAAGCAGCTAAAATGTGCACCTCTTATAAGCAGAAGAGCTTATAGCGTATTTCGGAAATTTCATAGTACCCCTATGATCTTGCACGACAACAGCAACCTAAACCCTTATCGCCCTCGATAAAAATCCGTGACGTCACTTTGCCACCAGGCAGCACAATTTCCAGCGGACCTTGCATCGAACAAAATTGGTCCCCCGAGGGACCATATCGCCAATGCCATTGTCATGCTATGTCATGCCTAGCATGTCGCCAACGCCAGGTGCAATGCTACCGAAAAAAAGACGTCTGAGTACAGCATCCCCCCCCCCCATTGCCGCGATATGTTCCGCCGCCCCTGCCTCCAAGCAACACGCAAACCTCAAACCTATGCAACCCAGCTAATTTTATCAAGTATCTCCACTTTCCAGCTCCAGGTGAAAATGTGGAATCCACTGCAAAGTTGTATTTGTTTATTAATGAGCTTTGGCTATGCCCGAGGAGAGGAGCATCTCTGACTTCTATAACACAACATTGCCAAATATGGAGTTTTAATTAAAAATAAGAGGATCGAAAATATGCTGCCCCAATTCCCATTACCGATAGGGGCACGCTTTTTCATAGCTTGAGCTCCAACTCATAATCCACAGCAATCGTGTTAACATTGAGGTTCACTTCTACCAAGTCAATGCTATTTTACATACCTCCTGTCTCAACTAAGATATATCGCTGGAATATGATGAGAAAGTATACATGTCCAGCATACCAACTATGTACCGCTGAACATTCGTTTATAAACTGGCGCACTAGTGACACTGATAGTTAGTTGGCCACTGACCTTTACTCCTTTGTGGATTCTGTAGTTTTAATGACATCTCCTGCTCATGATCAAGTTATTTCACAGGTGTTTCTATTTCAACATAATATTTCGCACTTCAGTAGTTTGGCGTAATTACAGCAGTATCAGTAGTATCGCTAAGACGTCACTAGCACAAAGCGCCAAGCATGCCCTCATCGTCCACAAGAATTGTGACCAATCAGAGCCTATCATCCATCTTTATCATAGGCTGACCGTCCTTGAGTTCCCGGTTCGTCCAAGTTAAATAGCGTATGCGGCGGCGTATCATATCTTCCAAAGTTCACGATCTCCAATGTTCAAAATTTCCATATTGGAAATAAACTTTTAAAAAATTGGAAGTCAACTACCAAAGTAGCCCGGGTCGGAGGTGTTCATATTTTCCAAAGTTCATAATTTCCAATTTGGAAGTCAGCTCCGAAATTGTAAGTGAATATGCAAAGTAGCTCGGATAGGAAACTAACCAATCCTAACAAAAACCTAACCCAACCTAATCTAACCTAACCTAACCTAACATAGCCTTCCGACTTTTGGAAGTTTACTTCCATTTTTTAAAAGTTAATTTCAAGTTTGGAAGCTTACTTCCAAGTTTTACAACCTAGCTTGCAATTTGGAAGCAAACTCTTAAATTGGAATTTATGAACTTTGAAAAATATGAACGCCTCCATCCGGGCTATTTTGGAATTGAACTTCCAATTTGGAACTTATTAATGTTGAAAGTTATGAACATTGGAAAATATGAACGCCTCCCCGCAGATGCACATACCCATATCCTGCGCTGCTGAGCCCCATCGCATCAGTAGATAAAACATGGCGGCGCCGGAAAAAAGGGCGAACACTCGTGCTGCTTGACCATTGCGAAGCATGCATATTTCGGTCGTGTATCTTCACGTTGGACCTGCTAGTCGAATTGCAAAACAAATGCAATCGCTACATCGCGCGCCATTAATGTCTGGGCTGACCGAGGAAGGCACTTATCGTCGAACCGGAAAGCAGCAATATGGAAGCGGTGGCATCGGTTGAGAAAGCCTTCAGCGAACATCGCACTGCGTATAAGTGACGTTGGACGGTACAGACAGTCCGCGGCAGTCAGCGCCGACAGAACGACACCTTCAAGCTTATTGCAAGCCAACGTCTATCATTTTCCCCATGCATTGTGATGAACCGTATTATATTACTTTTCATTCATTTATAATGAACCACATATTTCCTTCGTCAGACTTCCTCGATTATGACGATATTTTCTAACACATGCTGTCCGAATGCTGTGCTTCTTGGCATCTTCAGAGCCAATTATCCAATTTGGAAAAACGTGTTGCTTAGATCCAAAATCCATCTGAGGATCATGCAATTGCAGTTTAAATTAATGATAATAGCAATTGAGAGCTCAGCATGCAACAGGGCAAATGCCCCGACGCGGAGACGCTGTTGCCTCGTCATCAACCTTCAGCATGCAGCAGAGGCAATGCTCCGATGCGGCGACGCTGTTTCCTCGTCATCGACCTCATCGGATCAGATGCCAGCTGACTCCCTTAGCCGGGAGCGAAATGCGAGCGCAGGTGGTTATCCTGCAGAAGTGCATACAATTCAGATTCTTAGGCCAACATATATTTTCTTCGCACGTGTTTTGTTTTTCGTAATTAATTAATTTCAGCTCATATTTTCCGAGTGAGCGAAACGTGCCGGCTTTGTAGATGCTGTTCAGCTCCACGCTGTACGCCAAATGGCTGTTCAGATTCGGCGAAGCATTCTCGGACGTGCCACAAAGTATCGACCTAGGTCCGTCAGATCGGCTCATACGTGCTCATACATCTCGTAAGCTCCAAACTTTATGTGACAGGATGACGGATTGGGCACTCGCTAATACAGGATTACCCGGAAGAGCCAACGAGGCCATCTGGCTGCGTTGGTAGGCCACCTATGTTATAGCACGATCACATCAGGTTGGCCGGACTCGAGGCTGGTGAGACTGCAAGTGCGGACTTACTGCGCACTTCCACATATGCTGAGGTTAGGTGTGGCAAAAACGACAGGAGAGCAAATCTGGATCATCTGGAGTTTAAAATATTAGCATTAGCTTTGCTGTAGCAAATCCAAGGCCAGCGCCATCTCAAAGAGTTCATCTCTGAAAAATACCGTCTAGAAGTTTCCAAACATTGGTAAGCAACATTATTGGTATCGAGTATTCGTGTGTTAGTAGTATTGGTATTGATTATTGACACTATGTTTCAGGGTCTCATATAAGGGATTGCCTACTGGGTGGCAATCTGATAGTGTACTAGAAGTTTCTAAGAGGAACAACATCCCCGACAATATTCCCCTCCGGAAGCAGTGGGGTAAAATTCATTTTTGGGCAGGAAGAATGGGGATTGGATAGGATAGCCGACTATCAGAGGGGAATCCTTATTCGGGGTAAGTGGGGTATTTCGGAGTAAGTTAGGTATTTCAGAGAAAGTTAGATATTTCGGGGTAAGTTGGGCAATTCGGGCTAAGTTAGGTATTTCGGGGTGAGTTAGCTTTTCGGGACAAGCTAAGCATTTCGGAGCCAGCTAGGTAATGAAACTGCCCAAGTTGAGCCGCATTCGAATGAACCATGCCTGTAATTTGCAATCCTTTATGCGGTTTGCAGACTGGCTTGGGATTGGCATCTGACCAACAAGAGTTCTAGGCTTAATTTTCAATTGAATCACTTGGCAATTCTGAAACGCTTCAATGGTGCTCATGTCTGAGGTGAGCAATGTGCATGCCTGCTTATGCATCCCGTGGTCGCTCAACTGGCAATGATTTAAACAGTAAGGCACGTAAGCACCTAATTTTGCCAACTCCAGCCGCACCCTTCTCCTGAGAAATGTTCGATTCCTTGCTTTGTTTTTCACGCTAAATAAAGAAGCATGGCAACGACCGAACCTACATCTGTTCTTCGCAAAGCATTAACTGATGTCCACCGTTGGGTTCTTGAAACATACGGATGGCACAGTGCCACAGATGACACCACCCAACTGACAAGCTGCCGGCCGCCAAATCTGTGCTCAGAGGTCACGCCTTGGTTAAGCCAATGTTATGATCAAGCTCGAGGGTAAACACGAATTTGTGTTTATATATGCCGCGCCATATGATGAGTTCATTCAAAACTGTGTCTCCCGCTGCCAATTTGAGGCCAAATTTGTGTAAAAAGTGAAGAGAATACAAATAAAAGAGTGCAAATCCAGTCAAGGAGGAAGGATGCCAGGTGAGTTGGATATACACCTGGCTATAATTCAATACTCGCTTACCGAACGCATCTCGACAGTCTTCCCATTCGATGCGGTAGGCAGACATGGGACTACTACCCCTCTTACAATTTCGCCTGTTAATAAGATAGCCGGTGGGACAGACGCCAACGTGTCATGTATTTCAAGTTCAATGTCATCCAACTGCCGAATTTAAGGTTAATCAGTGATGAATCAGTAATGGAGAGAATTGAAAACTTCAAAATGTCAGGAATCGGCAGCGTCAGGTAATGCTTTCACTCTGCATGATATGGAACCATTTAAGGGCCTGGAAATAGCTTCGATTCACGCAACTCTATCGCCATGCTATTTAGTCTCGTAGCTGCATTGTAAGCGGACCACGTCACGTCAAACTCACAGAGCACGTCAAAGTATTATACCATACATTACAAGACATACAATGTTGGTGCACGAGCTCGGGAATGGTGACACGTAGATTACAATAATGCACAATAGCTTCGAAAAGCTGGCAAAACAAAGTATTTGGTGTGTCGAAGAGACAAATAGGCCCTAGGTTCGAATTCCGGTCGCAAAATAACGTCCTGGAAAGTTGTCGAAAGGTTTATTGGAAAAAGAGCATGACTCGGGGAGTCCACCGACCGCATGGCGTGGCTTGAGAACACCTGAAGCACGAAAGAGCAACCATCTCAGCACATTAACTGAGTTAGAACAGGAAAATAAAAGGTAAGTTTTCGGCAACATAGCAGCAAGCATGTCACGTGGAATGACCCATGGCTGCGCGAAATAAAATCAGTCGACCTATCTCCTTTACGAGAATATTTCAAAAGAATGCAACACCAGTCATGCTAAACAGCAGCGGTCTGACGTGTTCCGTTCTCAATTGTTTGAGAAAAATAACAACGTTTGAGGTGCATTCCTTCGAATGACAAGGCTAAAGTATATCTCCGTCGGGTTTGAAGATGTCGGAAACCAGTGAACCTGTACCCACTCTCATTTGCGTCTCCAATTATTTGCAAATGTGTCTTGTTGAAAGCATTCAGACAAGTGCAGTCATGTAAAAAAAAAACATTCAGCAGTCCCAACAACACTAAAGAAGCAGTCATGGACAAATTCAGAAGGCTCGAGTTCCTTTCTCAAAAGCTTGAAAGCTAGAGTGGCGCCCAATCATTCGAAGTAATGTACATGTTCATGTGCATGTCCAATTTGTGATACTTCCCGTGCCGCCAGCTCATCGGACGGAAACCATGGCATACATGGAGTTCTGCCAATGAGGTCTGCCATGAAGAGCTTCCAGCTACATTCAATGATTGAAGATGTTGACCGGGAAATCGATGGAGTAAAATCACTTGATCGACATATGCAGTGAAGCAATGGAAGACAATTTAAATTTCTCGAAGGAGTCACGCAATCTATCACTATGTAATTATTTCATGCTATCTTCATCCACTGGTAATTTCTTTTTGTTTGTGGACGTGGTCCTCTAGCAGAACGCGAGCCAAGCAAGAGATTATGCCCTAGTTTTTCTTCACTCACGTGTTGCAGGCAGCATCCCAAATATTTATCCTATCTCCTCCTATGTTTAATAT
The DNA here is from genome assembly GCA_034440615.1 of Ashinkailepas kermadecensis. NCBI lineage: Eukaryota > Metazoa > Arthropoda > Thecostraca > Neolepadidae > Ashinkailepas > Ashinkailepas kermadecensis. Next base: position 109,566 of record JAOTOM010003122.1, read on the forward strand.
GCGTATCCATTAATTATTTGTTTCCTCGCATCATGTACATGCTTATTAACATAAGCATGTACATGATTAACATATAACCTATTAACATATAACATAACATTAACATTTTTGCTTACTGTAAACAACTAACAAGTATTCTGACAAAACAACTACGTAATAGCTGGTTCCATTCACATACGAACAGAAACGTGTTTGATATTTTTCACAGAAAAACTACCATGGGCCAATTTCACTAAAATCACAAGCTGTGTATTCACACCGAATTCGGTGTGAATACACCGTTTGTGCTGTTATTTGTAAAGATGGCATTTCACTAACATCACGAGCTAGCAAAACTACAAAATCCAAAGTACATCGTTTGTTAGTCACAAACTACACAGAAATGTGTGTTATTACATCGTCTGAATTTCACCAAGGTTGTCGGGTGTTCACAATCTTGGCAAATACACCGCTTGCGATAACACACGTTCTAGGCTGTGTGAATTGTGGTGGAGAGTAGTGGCAGTAAAGGAAACATGGATGAATTTGATTTGTTTTTCGAGGAGGCTACGCCGCGGCGAGCAGCAAGGGTGTTCAAGCCTCTTAGCAACCTACACTTCGAGAGTGAAAACTACTTCAGGTACTACCTATGTACCTAATCTTCATTGTCGGATGAAGAGGGACATTACAGGCTAGAACCAAACATCTGAATAGATGGCTATGTTTAGTTCTTCTCATGAATTCAGGGGGCCATGCCCCCCCCCCCCCAAGACAGGGTCGGATACAATGGGGACGCTGGGGGCATGTACCTCCGCCCCATGAAACGTTGGCACCCCTCCGGCCGGGTAAATGCGCCCCTCCGGGAAGGCTAGTGCACCCTTCAAATTTTTCTGCCAGAGGCACCTCTCTGAGTAAAAAGCGTCCCTTGGAAGAAAAGGCTGCCCTCTGGGAAGGCCCGAGTACACAAACCTAGGTAGGTAGGTAAATAGGGTAGCTACTACCTGCCTAGAGCCCAGGGGTGTTTATTGTTTCACACTTTTGAGGAGGCAAGTGCCCCCTCAGTGTTGGCTTTGCCCCCCTACACTAATTTCAACTTTTAACATAGAACCCCGTGGAGTGTCCCCTCCAATCCATTTGGGCCTGCCCATTGCCTTCATGTATTTTGCCCCCACCCCACCCCCAAATAATTCTCAAAAATCAACACCTGTGCTAGAGCCTCTAGGACGCCACTGGCATTAGTACATACCTTGCTTAAGTAACATACCGTATTGAAGGTAGCTAAGGAGGCTTGTTCTTCATACATGCAAACCTCCACTTGCATCAGTCATTCGGTAGGTCCTAGGTAGTCGCCTACATACCCACCACAGCCCACAACCGGCATAAACTGATCCACAAAACACGAAGGTCACTGTCATGTTGAATCGCTCCATGCTGTCCTCAATAGCTTATGAAGCTGTGCTCACAAACACATACGCAAATTAAATTCAGTCACTTCACCCAACCCCCATCATCACGGGCCAAGCATGGCGATACTGCTGGTTTTCTGCCGTCTTTCCATTGTTGGCGCACGCGCAGCCTTGCATTTTTGCGATTCGGTTATGATGCAAATTCCGTATTATTTGGGCTTGCCTGCCATCGGAACCCAGGGGTGGATCGATAAATTTTAATGATTGAGGAACTAGAAATTTAACTATCGATGTAGGGTAAGGCCTCGGATAACATGGTAAAAAATACGTGTACGGCCGGATACAGGGCCATTGTGGTGCATTCCTCCAGTGCTCCCACATGGAAGGTGGCTCTCCTCCGGCCGGGCAGGGGAGCCGCTCTGCAAAGGCTCTAATACCCCCCCCCAACGAATTGTTCAGCCTTAGGTGCCCCTCGGAGGCTTCCGGCGGAGGTACTCCTCCAGGTGCTTTAGCAGGGAGCCCTCCGAAGAAATGACACATCCCTCCAGACAATTGCCTTATAATTCCTGTATCCGCCCCTGACGGGGGGGGGGGGATTGCCCAGGCAGTGGCGGAAGATGCCATCACCCCATGTCGGCAAACAAAATAATGAATGGGGAATAGGGCAGCTAGGATGAAATCGTGGTCCGAATCCGGTGATGTTTTGGACAATCGATGGGTTGTGATGGGATGGGTAGTGGGTTCGTCGATGTGTAGGAGGAGCGCAAATTTCCATTGGGGGCACATGCCCCCAGTGCCCTCTGTATCCGCTCTTGTATTGAGGATAATGAAGCATATACATTAGCAGGCCGAGAATCCAGAGAGGGATTTTCGGCCTGCTGGGATGTCAGCTGATTTTCCTTTCAAGGGTTTATTGCATTGAAGGAAACTGTTTATATTGAAATATCATATTTGCTATCGTTCGGTCTTATGTATCTTAATTCTTCATTACATTGCTAATTCGTCAGAGTTTTTTCCCTTAATCATTATTGTAAATAAATCATATTATGTTGTAATATCTGTGTTCTTTTTTTACTGAAAGGCATTGTAAAATCACACAGTTTGTAATACACTCGCAACATCCTGCCAGGATTACAATTGTTGTCATTACAGAGCAAGGCCTTTGTGAAACTTGATTTAACATAGTTTGTGATTTGCATCACGCTGTTTGTTAGCAAACTATGTGAGTACAAAAACAATAGTGAAATTGGCCACATGCTGCTCTATCCCATGCATCAATATCAGTCGATGTACAATCATTATCTTACTACCCCTAATTCGCAATCGCATATCCTCCCGGCCGCCATACGACATTCCACGTGCAACTAACTGATCCAGGCACCGATTTCAGAAGCGTACGTTGTTGACTGGTATTCCACGAAATGGGAAATGCTACACGTCTGTCTGCGCTGTACGTCTGTGCACAAATTTGCTCCAAAATGGTTCTGACTAGAAATCTAAAAGCTCAGCGATCTGTTTTGGACACACACACACTGAGTGCTTTGCAGATACAATCGTCCATCCCTAACTTTGTCCATCCATACCGTTGTCCTGCCATTAAGGAACCCGTACAAACTTCGCATCGTTCTGATAGTTCTGATGGCTGCGCGTGAAAAGCCGCTGACCACCTGGAGCCATTCATCCCGCAAGCAGACTGATTCTGTTGGCACCTTATGCCACCTGACCACTTGGCACCTTATGCCACCTGCTTGCGACATGACGACTGAAAGGTCTGAACGCAAGCGCAGACCAGTATTGATCGCGACAGTACTACACAGCGTCACCGGGGCTGTGCTGATCCGCTCCAGCCGTCCGACTGAAATTAGCCCGGCACTCGGGCCAAGTTTGTGAAATTTAACCTGATTAGACCCGCCATGTCAACCTCATGTCTCCCGTTCCACGCCGGCTGGCAGCCGCGCGTGTGGTCGGCCACGTGCGCTCGGCAGTGCGGCAGACCAACTGCTGACGTGGCGCTGGCTGAAGGTAGACCAACTGCTGACGTGACGCCGGTTGAAGGTAGAATGGTTTCCAACGATTGGAGTGCCAACTGCTGCCGGCCTGCCTTTCGAAGGACGTTTTCCTGCAGCGTGGTCTCGCCACTTCTCGGGCAACAACAACATCGCGCCATTAACGCTCCTTTTTGCCTCAAAGCTGCAGTGCATCTGTCGGTGGTCGATATCAGCGGCCGCCGGCTGGATGATGAGTTTTCTCTGAGTTTAAGCTCCTCAAGCGGTTTGTAATTTCGTCGCACGATCTGACCCACACCAAGGAACATCGAGACTAAAGCGGACATGTCTCTACTGCGGACATCGAGACTGAAGCGGACGGCCTCTATTGCGGACTTTCGATGCTGCTCGATGGATACAAAGCGCAGGGATAGGCTCAGGAACAGCCAATGACACCACCACTGTGCCGTGTCGGCACCACCACTGTGCCATGTCGGCACCACCACTGTGTGGTGTCGGCACCACCACTGTCCAGTGTGGCACCACCACTGTGCAGTGTCGGCACCACCACTGTGCCATGTCGGCACCACCACTGTGTGGTGTCGGCACCACCACTGTGCAGTGTCGGCACCACCACTGTGCCGTGTCGGCACCACCACTGTGCAGTGTGGCACCACCACTGTGCAGTGTGGCACCACCACTGTGCAGTGTCGGCACCACCACTGTGCAGTGTGGCACCACCACTGTGCCGTGTCGGCACCACCACTGTGCAGTGTGGCACCACCACTGTGCAGTGTGGCACCACCACTGTGCAGTGTGGCACCACCACTGTGCCATGCCGCACCACCACTGTGTGGTGTCGGCACCACCACTGTGCAGTGTAGGCACCACCACTGTGCAATGTCGGCACCACCACTGTGCAATGTCGGCACCACCACTGTGCCGTGTGGCACCGCCACTGTGCCGTGTGGCACCACCACTGTGCCGTGTCGGCACCACCACTGTGCAGTGTCGGCACCACCACTGTGCCGTGTGGCACCACCACTGTGCCGTGTCGGCACCACCACTGTGCCGTGTGGCACCACCACTGTGCAGTGAGGCACCACCACTGTGCAGTGTGGCACCACCACTGTGCAATGTCAGCACCACCACTGTGCCGTGTGGCACCACCACTGTGCCGTGTCGGCACCACCACTGTGCCGTGTGGCACCACCACTGTGCCGTGTGGCACCGCCACTGTGCCGTGTCGGCACCACCACTGTGCCGTGTGGCACCACCACTGTGCCGTGTGGCACCACCACTGTGCCGTGTGGCACCGCCACTGTGCCGTGTGGCACCACCACTGTGCCGTGTGGCACCACCACTGTGCCGTGTCGGCACCGCCACTGTGCCATGTGGCACCACCACTGTGCCGTGTCGCGTGTCAAGGCTGTGCCGTGTCGGCACCACCACTGTGCCGTGTGGCACCACCACTGTGCCGTGTGGCACCACCACTGTGCCGTGTGGCACCACCACTGTGCCGTGTCGCGTGTCAAGGCTGTGCCGCGCACCACTGGCGACCCTCGCAGACTGCCGTGTGCCTGTCACACAGTACACGGCCAGCGTACACTCTCCGGCAGAGCAACTATTGCCACATATGCTGTGGGAGCCCGGGCAATGGCTACATAGCACTAACTAGGTGCAAACAAAACGCACAATGTATGCATTTCAGCGTCTTCCGACGGTTCTGATCTTCTGAGGGCCTTCATGAATCCAAACATACCAAACGAAAATTAATTCATTGAAGTATATCATACCTCAAATAGTTGATCAAATATCGTCTCCGTAGAGTATGTCTCGAGCGACGAATTCTGAGCCTGTGTGTTGTCACCGCCGATTTGATGCATGTGTACGGCTGGAAGTAACACGGAGCGTAAAACGCATGGAGGATCACGAATGTATGAATTATTGCACCCGCTGTGTGTGAGAGACTATATGATCAACATGGTCGATGCGCCCTAAAGCCCAAATAACTGTGCGAGCATTTCAACTCAGTGCAGCCTACTGGATATTGTGGCCTACGGTTTGAGAAGTTGCTAGATACCAAGTAGCATAGCTGCATAGCATAGGCACCGAAGTAGTGGACCCTATTAATTGAAACAATTGCAAAGCCGAAAGTTAAAAAGAAAACGTTTAAAAATCAATCTACAGATTTTGACAACATTGCATGTTCGTAATCAGCATCTGGTCAGCTTTCAAATGGCGTGTGTGGAGTCTTTTCAGCCATCCGAGCCCTTCCAGCTAGCAGTGCCAATGTGTGTGCTAAAGGTTACAACATGCACCCAGCCGGTAATCAGAGCCGGGCAGGAGATGACTGCGCCAAGAAGAATGTACCCCGATTAGGGTTCATGCAATGATTAACACACCCGTCTCCTGAGAAATAAGCACATTGCGTCATCACATACCAGCTTATTTTCCAGCACCATGCTGACACCTTTCATGTAAATGACTTTCTCTGACAGCGGCAAAATAAGCCGGAGACATGGATTTATATTATCTGACATTATGCCGCTTTTATGTCCTCGCCAAACCAATTTTGCATTCAACCAGCGACCGTTTCTGCGGCTGCTGCCTCCGACGTGTGCGTCCCAATCTAAAGAGTAAATGATAGCCCTAACCTAACTGCGGCCGGCCAGCAAACGTTCGAATACAAAAGAGGGCACACTTGGTTGCAGTGAAGCCAGTGCAGCCAGAATCATGTGCCCACAGCCGTCGTCATTTCCATGTCCGTGCGACTCTTTTCGTTTGTGCAGGAATTTAATGGTCAAGGATGTAGCTTTAACCATTGGCTGCCGCACAGCCACTGACGATGAATTAACTGAAATACATACATGACCAAATCCGATAACCGTAAGTACCAGCCTGAGCTATCTTGTCCAGAGGATCCAAGAGCGAAGGCAAACATTTGAAGTGCGCGGTTGTGAAATGGGATTTTAGCTTCATTGGCAACATGCTGAAGCTCAATGAAGCTTAGAACCATGTTCCGCTTTGAACTACATTATTGCTGAGGGATTATGCTTTACATCACTAAGCCTGTGTTTTGCATGGTAATTGGTGTGGATTTATACGTTGTCTCAAAACTGGAGGAATTTATATTTTCCTTCCCTGAATTGGAAGTCACCACGTTGGCGAATTCCCGCTTTCCAGCTAAACAAAATTGCTCCTCCCTTTGCCGAAAATTAAAAATTGCGTATTAGGCATATTACCGCCAGCACATCGCTTGTCGGAGTCCTCCTGGTGGCATCCGTACCGATGGTATCCTCTGAGACCCTTTGATCAGAACCGACGACTCGAACACCGCTCCTCTCAGGGGACGGTTCGGGCCATTTGACCACTCGGCCATGCACAGTTGGAAATTCGCCGTGCAAAAATCGGCATCCACGGCAGCCCTAGGCTAAGTGAGCGAGCCGTATTTGGTTTGGTTCCATGTGCCATGTGTGTTAAGACCTTGAGGCTAGGCTAGGCTAGCCTAGCCTAGTCAGAATTTCATAGCAATCGGGCTGCATCAGGAAGTGAAAGCGTTTGCTGCAGACGCCGTGGAACGGCCGTAAATGTCACTGATCTACGCGATTGCAAGGATCGATTGCTCAATTTAGTTCCAACCGATTATTACAGATTGCGGCATCTCCAAGATGAAGCCGAAGACGGGCTGAACTTGGTTCCACCAGACTAGTGCGGCACCCACCAGAATGACATGCTTTATAACAGTGCACTCTTTATGCAAGGCGAAGTGGAAGCGTAGTCGTAGTTGTAGCGTTGCATATCAATATGACCCATTGAAAACTATAGTCGGGGAAGCGAATTATTTAGTTAAGAAACACACACCATCATGCTTATTTCCCAAAAGTTTAACGATAACGCATGCAGAAACTCCTCGTCAGTTTTTTCTTTCTGTAGGCAACCCAACAGGGTTCAATTGATATTCGAGAACAATTTATCTTCACCTATGAAAATACATAATCGGAGTGATTCCCTCATTTCCATGAAAGTCCATTAAGATCGTGTATGGCAAATAGCATGCCTACATACTACAATGTAGACGTCCGCCAGTGCTTGTCAACGTGTGTGAGGAATACACCTTGCATGCCATTGATTCAAGCTATGTTTACGCCGGATAGATCGAAAGTATGCAGCGACGTCAACGCATTTCCATAGAAACTGCAGGCCTGCTCATTGTAGAATGTAGAGCGCTTGCCTTTAAATGCCGGATTCAACGTCGAATGCCCTGCCAGTACAAAAGCTTGCCTTACACCAATGCACTTATTGGGCTTAGTAATGCCATCCTAATCTTTTAAATAAATGCATGACATGATGAAGCATGTTCGCGGTTTCTTGAGATTTAGTTTGTTAGTAGGCGTCTATTAGTTCTGCGTTCTGCACAAACAATTTCTAAGTTTGTTTTGCATGAATAGCAGTAACTATGACTGCAAATTAATTCAGATATATCCATGGAGTTTCCCAGGCGGCAGACAAATAACTCAGAATTCGATGTATGTGCTCCATAGCTGTAACATTTTGGACAGAAC
>JAOTOM010003122.1:122500-136145 GCA_034440615.1 Ashinkailepas kermadecensis
CCATGTCACGTGATAGTTGTGTCATCCGATATCTGGATGATATGTTCCCAATCTCAAGCGCCTACTCCATTCTTGCTTAAGTGCATAACCAAAGCTCTGAATAGCAACATCAACCAAGTTATAATGGTTGGTCCAGCATAGCCTGTCAAATGTCACCCGTGCAGTATGGGCACATGAAGCATTTCATTGCAGCAGTTCCCCTAATCTTCTAAAACCACTTAAAGGACTTCACTGACAGCTTGCATGCTAAATTCGTGTCTTGCACTGGTTTTAAGCATATGCAGACACTTTGGAACTATCTAGTGGGTCCCACCAGGCCACTGGCCTCTCTTGATCTATGGTAATTTAATCGCAGGTCTAAGTATCAGCCATGGTGATACATTGCTGCATCGGCGTTTAGCAATCTGAAGAGCGTGGGATAAGGTGCAGCATACTGCTGAACGATTTCAGCCTTCAATCCGGTTGGACCGTGCTCGGATCCCCGATCTTAGACTGATAAAGGACGAGATGTGTGCATCCTGCGCACGAACGATGACTGCCTGGGGAATTGGCTGAGTTGCTTATCAAACTGAGAAGAGTGGAGTAAAAATACAGCGTCGGCTGAGAGGATGCTCGGAAGACCAGTAGGCTCTCAGGCAAGACATGCAGGGGGGGGCGACATGCAGGGGGTGGCGACATGCAGGGAGGTGGCGACATGCAGGGGGGCGACATGCAGGGGGACGACTTGCAGGGGGCGACGTACAGGGGGGGTGGGGTGGAGACATGCAGGGGGCGACATGCAGGGGGCGACATGCAGGGGGGCGACGTACAGGGGGGTGGAGACATGCAGGGGGCGACATGCAGGGGGGCGACATGCAGGGGGGCGACATGCAGGGGGGGATGGCGACATGCAGGGGGCGACATGCAGGGGGCGACATGCAGGGGGGCGACATGCAGGGGGGCGACATGCAGGGGCCACCAGCAGGCTTTCAGGCGCGACATACATGGGGCCACCAGCAGGCTTTCTAGTCACAGACGCACGCTGAGGGCTGTGTCTCAAGTGATTTGTCCTGCACTTCAGCACAAAGCTGCCAGTTACATTAGGTGTGTGTGTGTGGTGGGGAGGGGGAGGGTGGTGTTCGTGACCACCGTGCGCCTTAACACTCGCACGTCCGGCGGTCCGCACCAACTTCGCATGTCCGGGGGGCAGATATCTGCCCCCCTAAGATCTCGAGAACTATGCTAGGTAGCGACAAACGGAAAACGGCTTTGAATAGCTGGTGACAAGCTCTATCGCAAGTATTTCGGTCATTTTCTCGCTCAGGTCAATATTTAGGCCACTGGGTCATCATATGTCAAATTCGACCAGATCGGGTGGGACCCTCAGATATTGGCACATATCTCAGGACCTGTAACAGATAGAAACAAACTGCAAATGCTATTCGACAGCCCTTGAAATGTGCTATCGACATACGCTGTGTAATGTAAGGTCAGGTGAACAGATGGGTCACCGAAACAATGACCTCAGGTCAAGATCATTGGGTAGAGTAGGGAGGTCATGTAATATATCAATCGACACGTCTTGGCGATACAAGCACAATGACGGTAATTTCAGCCTTCTAGCTCAATGCATTGCGATATAATGCGCAGAAATGTACTAGTGATTTCAGGTGACCTCAGCTGACCTTGGTGGGGCCACTGAGCAAAAATGTCAGCGATAGCATTGCGAATAGCTTCCAACTACACGCCATAACGGTTGGAGGTCATTCCGAGAGCAAATATGTAACCAGGAAACATTTGTATATTTTTCCATAGGCCTATAATGGTTAAGCCATGGCCACGACCTGACCTCAGGTCAACGCTACGAAAAACCGTGATATACATATTATAGACCCTGATAAGATCATGACGTGATATAAGTTTGAAATCAATCGCCCAATTATTGTGGGAGTGATGCCACCTAGAACTCGGAGGGACGTTAGGTCACTTCGCCTGACCTGGTGACCTGACTTGAGATGACCCAGGGTCAAAAATTTCTGAGGATATGCGGAAAAGACCACTGAACAGCCATGCGAGGTTTGGCCTTGCTAACCCGATTAGTATGGCGGCAATGTAGGAAAACCCGCAGGGGGGGTTGATATCCGCCCCCCCCCCCGGACGTGCGCGAGTTAAGACAGCAGCACACAGTCAGACAGCCGGTTGGGATTTTGCTCGCCCAGTCGACTGAAGCAAAAGCATCTGGTTCAGGCGTTCGCAGGCACCACGACCCATTATTCTGCTGTCTGATAACTGTTCCTCGCCTGTACGGTGGTAATGGTCTCTTTGGTCTGACCAGGGAGTCGTGAGACTGATTACTATCGGGCGGCTTTGGGAGGAATGCCACTGAATCTCCAATGTGCCCATTTCCAATCTTCTCTGAGCCAATTTTCACCATCGGACTGTTCAAAGTGCCTTTATCTAATCTTCCTTCCCTACTTTGCTCTCCGTCCCTCTCCCTCTCTACCTCTCCCTCTCTACCTCCCCTCCCCCCTCTCTCTCTCTCTCTCTCTCTCTCTCTCTCTCTCTCTCTCTCTCTCTCTCTCTCTCTCTCTCTCTCTCTCTCTCTCTCTCTCTCTCTCTCTCTCTCTCTCTCTCTCTCTCTCTCTCTCTCTCTTCTCTCTCTTTTTTTTTTTTTTTTTTTTTTTTTTTTTTCTTTTTTTTTTATATATATGTATATATATATATATATATATATATATATATATATATATATATATATATATATATATATATATATATATATATATATATATATATATATATATATATATATATATATATATATATATATATATATATATATATATATATATATATATATATATATATATATATATATATATATATATATATATATATATATATATATATATATATATATATATATATATATATATATATATATATATATATATATATATATATATATATATATATATATATATATATATATATATATATATATATATATATATATATATATATATATATATATATATATATATATATATATATATATATATATATTTTTTTTTATTTTTTCTTCCCTACTTTCTTCCTCCCTTTCTCTACTCTCTCTCTACCTCCTTCTCTCTCTCTCTCTCTCTCTCTCTCTCTCTCTCTCTCTCTCTCTCTCTCTCTGTTTTCATTCCATATTGTCTTGCTTGGACTGGATAATGGAGGTATCGATTGTAGACGGATCTACATTAGATCAAGTCCGGCTCTGTTCCATTCCATAATTTCGTCCAACCGATATCCAATAAACTACTTTCCGATCCACCGGTGTCCGCGGTACGATCTTCCGCGGTACGATCGGACCGTCCTCGGTCCTTCACTGTCCGGTCCTTCACTGTTTGGTCCTTCACTATCCGGCCTTGCACTGTCCGATCGGCCCCAAATCCGGTCCTTCACTGTCTAGTCTGCCACTGTCTGGTCGTCAATTGCTTGGTATTTTACTGTCTGGTGTATCACTGTCCGATGCGTCGCTGTCCCGTTCGCTGCTGCTCGGCCGACCATTGGGCTGCACTGTCCGACCGGCGGCTGTCCAGTCCGTCACTGTCCGACCGGCGGCTGTCCAGTCCGCCACTGTCCGACCGGCGGCTGTCCAGTCCGCCACTGTCCGACCGGCGGCTGTCCAGTCCGCCACTGTCCGACCGGCGGCTGTCCAGTCCGCCACTGTCCGACCGGCGGCTGTCCAGTCGGCCACTGTCCGACCGGTGGCTGTCCAGTCCGCCACTGTCGGACCGTTCACCTTCCGGCTGCTTACCCCCGGCCTGCCGCTGTCCGGTCGGTCGCTGTACAGTCTTCCGCTGTCCGGTAGGTCCCTGTGCAGTCTGCCGCTGTCTGGTCGGTCGCTGTGCAGTCTGCTGCTGTCTGGTCGGTTGCTGTGCGTCTGCCGCTGTCCAGTCGGTCGCTGTGCAGTCTGCTACTGTCCAGTCGGTCGCTGTGCAGTCTGCCGCTGTCTGGTCGGTCGCTGTGCAGTCTGTCGCTGTCCGATTGGTCGCTGTGCAGTCTGCCGCTGTCCGACTGGTCGCTGTGCAGTCTGCCGCTGTCCGATCGATCGCTGTGCAGTCTGCTAGTTTGTCGTGATATTGGTTCGACTAGGGTGACGATGAGTCGACTGTCGGCATCAACGTGACGGAAAGCCATTCACCATGGGAATGAGACGGCCTGATTCTGATTGCCATGGCCACCGACGGCGGCGGATAACGAGGCGGCCGCCAAGGCATCGACAGGGCCACCCGCCACGTCGTAGCACCAGGCCGTCGGCCCGTCTACCGCACACTCTCAGCGTGTGTGCCGCACACCATCAGCGGGTATGTCACAGATCATCAGCAGTGAAACGCAGCCTTCAGCAGCGCGCGGCGCGCCGCCGGCCCGAGTCAGCGCACAGCGCCACCAGCGGGACCCCGAGGTGGGATCAGCACTCGTGTCGACTGGGAGTGGCGCGGCGCGGCGGCGCGCCCCCATATGGATTGGCTCATGTCGCTGTCATCTGTCTACTGTGACCCGCGGGGCCCGGCCGCTGCGGGCACATCACGCCTGATTCCGCCCGCCTGTCAGGCAGACGTCGATCGTGATTCGGGGGGCGTACCCCGGGGAGCGTGGACATCCGCGCCGCACGAGCAAAGATACGCCGGGCAGCCAGCTGGGGACCTGGTGGCCACGAGCACGGCAGAGACGAACGGCACCAGTGGAAATGTACATCGACCGGGTGTGCATGCAGAAATAACAGCTGGATGTACATACAGCCAACTGTCAACTAACGAAGGATGAAGTCGAAAAGCTTGCTCCTTCTGGTGACCTCTTTGAATTTCCATTTCCATTTTGTTAAATTAGGCGCTTCGGCCTCCTTAGACCATTTCGCGCCGTTGATGAAAAGTCACAATGTATTAAATCGTTAAAGTCAATTTATAATTCCTGGATCAAGTTGGTTGCCGCAGGAAAATGAAAAGAAGTTTGATGAGAACCGGGTGATCATCCCCCAACAGTGAGGGCAAAGAGAAAGGGATGTTGTGTGCGTGGCAGTAATCGGTCAGTGGTTTTCTATGGTTATGATATTGCGGGCAGTGTAGTAATATGTGTGGGATTGTAAGATGAGTGTTACATGATGGGCATGAATGACGAGGTGAAGCAGAATAAATAAATCGATGTGTGAGGTAAGTATGTCCTATGCGGATGCGCGATAGGACTTTTTCTTGGTGGCGGTTGATGTGAAATGATGGTGTCCGGATATCGACGACTGGCTTAATGTTCCGTAATTGTGTATGGTTTGTGTTTGTTTCCAGGTTTGGTTCCAAAAATACCGAATTTTCTGTCGTACTGTTGATTTGATGTCGTCAAAATGTGGTGGGATTTCTGTGATATGTGGTAGTTGTAATGATTCTTTTGCGAGATGATCTGCTTCCTCGTTTCCTGGGATGCCGCAGTGGCTGGGCACCCACAGGAAACGGACCTTCACGCCCATCGAATTAAGTGTTCCTAGTGCTTCATAAATATAAATATGGCAATGGTGTGAAAAGGAAAGTGACGAAAAAGATTGTAAAACAGATTTGGTGTCCGAACAAATGACGATGCTGCGCATGGGGTGACAGAGAAAACGGTTGCGAATATAACGGAGGGCAATGAGGATGGCATGTAATTCAGCGATGAAAATTGATGTTCCGTCTGGTAATCGATGTTGTTTTTGTATGTTCCAGAAACTATTGCATTGCCGGTAAGGTTAGCGTTTTTAGAACCGTCAGTATAAACGAAAGGTACGTGGTGATAGCGAGCCCGAAATTTGTGAAATTTTTGCTTAGTATATTCTGGGCAAAGCTGTGATTTTGGAGTGGTGGTGAGATACAGAATGTGTCGTTCGGCTATTTGCCACGGTGGTGTAGCTGATGGAGAAATAGAAGTAATGCGTGGAATAGTGAAATGAAGTTGTTCAGAAAATGTTTTGACTCGAGAAGCTATAGTGAAACCAGTTCGCCTTTCGGCTGGACCTAAATAACCATGATGTAAATTTTGGAGAATTTGTAATGACGCGTGTGTCGGGTGGTTTGCGTGAAATTGAATTTTTGAGGCGTACCTAAGTGTTTGTTGCATTCTAGGGAGAGCTAGTAGAGGAATTCCCGATTCTGCTTGTAAAGAAATAATGGGTGAAGTAGTCATTGCACCGAGTGCGATACGGATAAATTTATTTTGAATGGTGTCTAAAATGTGTAAGGAGGATGGGCTGGCACCAGCATAGACTACTGAGCCGTATTCAATGACTAGGAGCACTAATGATTTATATAGTTGTAAAAGAGTTTGGCGATCGGCTCCCAATGGGGTGGATGTAATGCAGCGAAATAAATTTAGTCGGTGAAAACATTTGTTCTGGACGTGTTTCATGTGTTTATGCATTGAAAGTCTTTGATCAAAAATAACACCAAGAAATTTAAATGAATGTACAAAAGATATATAATTTTGCCCGAGGTGAAGCTGTGTTTCTGGGTTTGGACAGGGAGTGTATTTGCTAAAAACAATGGTTGCAGATTTGGGAGCCGAAAAATTGAATCCGTACTTCATGGTCCATTGGTGTATCCTGTTTAGAGCATTTTGAAGCCGAATCAAACAATTTTCATAATTTTGGTCCGAGCACCAAATTGCACTATCGTCGGCGAATAGGGAATACGATATATTTGGAGGCATGTCGGCGAAAAGGTCGTTAATGATGATGTTAAATAAAACTGGTGATATGCAACTTCCTTGTGGTAGTCCGTTTTGAAGAAAATGTGGATCGGAAATGGCTGACCGGAACCTGATGTTGAATTTACGCGAACCAGATAAGAAACATATTAAATAATGTGCTAAATGTCCTTTTATGCCGAGTTGTTGAATGTTGAAGAGGAGGTTGAAGGTTTGAAAACCATATCGTAAGCTTTGCTGATGTCCAAAAATACTGCGACAGTCTGTTGATGTTTTTTGTAGCCTAGGCGGATGTCTCTCTCTAATAAAATAAGATGATCTATTGTACTGCGTCCTCGCCGAAAACCACATTGAAAGGGAGATAGAAGTGAATTTGTTTCCAGGTGCCAGTCAGTCTTTTAATAACTATGCGTTCAAAAAGTTTTCCTACACAACTGGTGAGTGCAATGGGTCGAAAATTTGTGGGGTTACTATGGTCTTTGGCGGGTTTTGGAATAGGGATAATGATAGCTTTTTTCCATGCTTCTGGAAAGACATTATTTGACCATAATGAACTAAATGTGTCTAAGATGCATTGTTTGGTGTGGTCAGATAAATGTCGAAAGAAGGAATAATGCAATTTGGCAGGCCCTACTGAAGTGTTACCGGCGGAGGAAATGGAATTCTGTAGTTCGGAGAGTTGAAAAGAAGCATTGTAGTCCTCCGTATTGTCGGATTGAAAGAGTTCGAGATTGGTGTGAAAAGTGTGTTGTGCATTTGGTAGGAAATTAGGTCGGTAGTTCTCATCAGAGCTATTGTGGGCTACGGTATCAGCTATGGTATTGACGATGGTTTGTGGGTCTGTAATGGTGAGATTGTGGATTTTGAGGACCGGTAGAGATTTAAATGGGCACCGTCCGGACAGCCGTCGGATTAATTGCCATATTTTGCTTAAAGGTGTTTGAAATGTGAGCTGCTGTAAATATAAGGTCCATGAACGGCGCTTCGCATCGCGAATGATGCGGCGGGTCCTGGCTCGTTCGCGGTTACGGATGATGAAATTTTCTTGATCGGGATGTCGTAAATAATTTATAAATGCTATTTTTCTTACCGCAATGGCTTTTGAAATTTCTTCACACCACCGAGGTACTGGCTTTCTTTTTGTGAATGGTTTGGTAAGTGGAATAGTCATGGAAGCTGCCTCAAAAAGTGTATTTGTGAGTGAGTTGATGTTTTTTCGACGGGAGAAATGTTGGGGTTGTATTGAGTTTGTGAAAGTTCCTGAAATGTTGTCCAATCTGCCTTCGAAATTTTCCAGCGGGGGATAAGGTTGGGTGTGGTATCGGTCGTAGTTGAAAATATGGGTGTTGATTTGATGGAATAGTGGTCACTGTCATGAATGTCTGTGTCAATGGTCCAGTCAAAATTATTGGCCAGGGTCGGAGAGCATATTGATAAATATGCTCAATAGCTGTTTCTGTATTATGTCCAAGGTGAAAAAAGGTTGGTTCTCCGGTGTTAAGTAGTACTAAATTATGTCGGTCTAAAATTTGTTAAATGATGTGGCCGCGAGTGTCTTCATGTGTACGTGCTTTATCCCAGGTTGGACTATGTGCATTAAAGTCTCCAAGTAATATGAATGGGTTCTTGAAATGTGCTATAAGGTTTTCTAATTGTGTCAAAAGATGTGTGTTGTCTGTGTGTGATGGAATATAAATGGAACATACATCCATAATCCTAGCATGTAAACGTAGAGTACAAGCTACTGCTTGTAAAGGTGAATTAAGTGTAATTTGTGTATGTGTAAAATCATTGTTGATGTAAAGTGCTGTACCGCCACTGCGATGAGGACCACGGACCTCGTCGTGACGGTACAGCGAGTAATTGAAAAGATTGAAATTATATGTATCGGTGGGTAAGAATCGGGTTTCCTGTAGTGCAATAAGAATCGGAGTGAGTAAACTAAAGAAAGTCTTCATTTCTGCCCATTTGGAGATTAAACTACGGCAGTTCCATTGGAGAAATATGGACATTGGTGAGAATTAATATTTGTCGGCACCTTTCGGTGCCTGGCGCAGCCACGATTGCAGCTCGGGCGGGCATGTGGGTTGGGTGCGTCCGGCGGCGGTTGACCCGCCTGAACCGTCCGACCGACCAGTGACCTTGGCGGCCGGCTCACGTCGGCCGGCCACTGCCGCGGGGGATGCCCGCCGGCTGGGAGTTGGTCGGGTCACGTGGGCGCTGCCCGGCGCTGGACAAGCCGGGCCGGACCGGCGGCCCGCTGACGGGGAACGAGAATTTGCTCCCACAGCGGAGTGACTGCGGGGCCTATCACTCCTCCCTGGAGTGGTCTGTTTGTTTGGAGCCGGAGTGGTCTGAGTGTTGGGAGCCAGGGTGGTTTGTGTCGGTGTGGTCAGTGGAGTAAGTTTTTTTTAGTGGAGCTAAACCGGGATTCATGTCTGTTTGCATCGAGGCAGAAGTAGTGTTGACGCGACGTGTGGGGGGAGCAACGGTGACCGCCTGAGCATACGTTTTCGCTGACGGGGAGGTGGCTTCGACAGACCGTCGGGCCTGGGGGTATGACACCCCGGTCGTGGCCTTCACAGCGCAGACCTCTTTTTCCTTGCGCCAAACTGGGCAGGGGGGTGATGTAGTCAGGTGATCGGAGGTGTTGCAGTTGAGGCAGTGGGCAGGTTTGGAGCAGGTGGATTCGGGATGAGGTGTTTCGCCGCACTTCGGGCATCGGGCTGGTTGGCGACATGTTTTGCTGCCATGGCCGAAGCGCTGGCAGTTAAAACAGCGGAGAGGATTAGGAATAAAGACACGGACTTGGAATCGTAGGTATCCGGCGAGTAGGGTCTTGGGAAGAGTGGTAGAATTGAAGGTAAGGACAAGGAGGCTCGTATCACGCTTCTGGCCGTCTTTGAAGGAAGTGATGCGGCGGACGTGGGTCACCCCCTCCGGCCCGAGCTCCGCCTGAATATCTGCCTCAGACATGAAGCGGAGCTCAGGCGCGAAGATGGTTCCCTTGGTGGTATTGCGGTTGGAATGGAGGGAAACTGTGACGGATTTACCACAAAATGTAGTGGTACGGAGGAGGGCTTTGGTCTGGGCTCGGGTTTGGGTTTTTATGACAAGGGTTCCGTTGGCAGGGGCTTCGATGTCAGGATTGGCTAAGGAACATATGGCGAGGAGTTGTTTCGTAGGCCAGAAAACGTTGATACGGCGGAAGGAAACGGTTTCCTCGACAGGCTTTACCACGATGTATGATCCAGCACTGTCGCGGTATGGTTCGATAAGTTCAGGTTGGGAGGAGGTGGTCTGGTTCGAGCGTCGGTCAGCGGCGTGGAGAGTGATGGTCTGGTCTGGATTGCGAGGCGAGGTCGTGGTCTTGGGACGAGCAGGGGTCGGCGAGGCGCAAAGGGCTTCCATGGTGTCATCGAGGGGAATAGTTCGGCGCGGGTCATCAACATTTGCATCAATCGAGGGAGCATTAGTGGCCAGGTCTGTGTTCGTGCGATGGTCGTCGGGTGTGGTCAGAGGAGGAAAATCCGAGTCTGAGTCCGCTGGCGAGCATGGGTCCGTATCCTTTTTCCTCTTTTTCCCCATCACGGGGAAAACGCCCTACCAAACGAAATCAAAATAAACACGCAGAACAAATGGAACGGAAATACGGCGACGAAAAAAACCAGGTGGGGCGACGGGTGTCACCCCACTGGGAAACTAAATGCGAAAGGAGCGACGGGTGTCACCCCACGAAAATGAAAAATAAACTGCTATAACCAGCAGTCAGTCTGGCCAAAACTGGCACGGCGGAGTAGTCAATTGCTCGGGTTATATGCGAGCGTATAGCGTATTGAATACTCCATGACCTCTTTGAATAGTGCAGCATATAACTGTAGGCATAGCGCGTTATTCCTGCAATTAGCAATTCCTGCTCATCGCGATGGGCAGGAATTGCTTTGTAATCTGTGAGAAGAAGCAATCTATTGCATGCAAGACGTCCGTGACAGGGAATCGTTTTGATGAGAATGCAGTCGTGAAGCACCGACGAGAGGGATATAGTGAGCGAATGCGAAGGACTTGTGCTACTGCCGGTGGAAAGCAGGGTGGGTGCACCAGAACTAGCGAGACCGGATCGCCCTTGCTGTCGTCGAGAAGGCAGTAGACACAGTCCTACTAATGTTGAGGAGAGACGGTATCCGCGCCAGTGTGATGGGATGAACCAGCGTCACTGTGGTGGAATAAGCTGGCGCCAGCGTGGTCGGATAAGCTGGCGCCAGCGTGGTGGGATGAGCTAGCGTCAGTGTGGTGGGACGAGCTGGCGCCAGTGCCTTGGGGCGACTTCGGGGTCAGCGTCATGAGATGGCAACGGTACCAGCGCGGTGAGAGCGCCACAGTACCACGGTACCGTGGCATGGGACCAGTGCTGGTCAGCGTCATGAGATGACAACGGTACCAGCGCGGTGAGAGCGCCACAGTACCACGGTACCGTGGCATGGGACCAGTGCTGGTCAGCGTCATGAGATGGCAACGGTACCAGCGCGGTGAGAGCGCCACAGTACCACGGTACCGTGGCATGGGAGCAGTGCTGGTCAGCGTCATGAGATGGCAACGGTACCAGCGCGGTGAGAGCGCCACAGTACCACGGTACCGTGGCATGGGACCAGTGCTGGTCAGCGTCATGAGATGGCAACGGTACCAGCGCGGTGAGAGCGCCACAGTACCACGGTACCGTGGCATGGGACCAGTGCTGGTCAGCGTCATGAGATGGCAACGGTACCAGCGCGGTGAGAGCGCCACAGTACCACGGTACCGTGGCATGGGACCAGTGCTGGTCAGCGTCATGAGATGGCAACGGTACCAGCGCGGTGAGAGCGCCACAGTACCACGGTACCGTGGCATGGGACCAGTGCTGGTCAGCGTCATGAGATGGCAACGGTACCAGCGCGGTGAGAGCGCCACAGTACCACGGTACCGTGGCATGGGACCAGTGCTGGTCAGCGTCATGAGATGGCAACGGTAACAGCGCGGTGAGAGCGCCACAGTACCACGGTACCGTGGCATGGGACCAGTGCTGGTCAGCGTCATGAGATGGCAACGGTACCAGCGCGGTGAGAGCGCCACAGTACCACGGTACCGTGGCATGGGACCAGTGCTGGTCAGCGTCATGAGATGGCAACGGTACCAGCGCGGTGAGAGCGCCACAGTACCACGGTACCGTGGCATGGGACCAGTGCTGGTCAGCGTCATGAGATGGCAACGGTACCAGCGCGGTGAGCGCCACAGTACCACGGTACCGTGGCATGGGACCAGTGCTGGTCAGCGTCATGAGATGGCAACGGTACCAGCGCGGTGAGAGCGCCACAGTACCACGGTACCGTGGCATGGGAGCAGTGCTGGTCAGCGTCATGAGATGGCAACGGTACCAGCGCGGTGAGCGCCACAGTACCACGGTACCGTGGCATGGGAGCAGTGCTGGTCAGCGTCATGAGATGGCAACGGTAACAGCGCGGTGAGAGCGCCACAGTACCACGGTACCGTGGCATGGGACCAGTGCTGGTCAGCGTCATGAGATGGCAACGGTACCAGCGCGGTGAGAGCGCCACAGTACCACGGTACCGTGGCATGGGACCAGTGCTGGTCAGCGTCATGAGATGGCAACGGTACCAGCGCGGTGAGAGCGCCACAGTACCACGGTACCGTGGCATGGGACCAGTGCTGGTCAGCGTCATGAGATGGCAACGGTACCAGCGCGGTGAGAGCGCCACAGTACCACGGTACCGTGGCATGGGAGCAGTGCTGGTCAGCGTCATGAGATGGCAACGGTACCAGCGCGGTGAGAGCGCCACAGTACCACGGTACCGTGGCATGGGACCAGTGCTGGTCAGCGTCATGAGATGGCAACGGTACCAGCGCGGTAGAGCGCCACAGTACCACGGTACCGTGGCATGGGACCAGTGCTGGTCAGCGTCATGAGATGACAACGGTACCAGCGCGGTGAGAGCGCCACAGTACCACGGTACCGTGGCATGGGAGCAGTGCTGGTACAGTGGGATCGCTTCAGTTCTGCCGTCGTGACACGTTTCACTACCAGTACTGTACCAGTGCAATGCAATTTCAGTACCAATACCAGTACAATGGGCATGAGAACTTTCCAGTACCAGTGCCGTGGGCGTGGGACTGTTCCGGTACCAGTGCTGCTGTTGTAAGACTGTTTCAACACCAGCGTTGTCGTCGGACTGTTCCAGTATCGGCACAATGGGCATGTGAATGTTCCAGTATCGATGACGTGGACATGAGACTGTTCCAGTACTGCATGGTGCTGTTCGTACCAGTGACGCTGTTGTGCTGTTTCTTAGTGCCGCTGTTGTCGGACTGTTTCAGTACCAGTACCGTGGGCATGGTGCTGTTCCAGTACCAGTGTCATGGGATGGTATCAGCGCGTGATAGGTGTGATGGAAGACGGTCAGTTTGGGCGGCGAGGGACCACTGTCGCCATTGATCGTCCTGCCTCGGAGCAAGGGTGCCCGCAGTCACTCCATCAATTTGGCTGGGCTCGCCAAGATCACTTGCACTACTCTGGAGTGTTAAGCACTGCCCTAACAAGGTTTTCGGTGTGAGTATGCCACTTTATCCATCCTGGCATGTAAGTGATTTAATGTCAGATGAGACACTTACAAGTAGATGACATTAATTATAAAAGGAAACGGAGACGTTTTGCGAGGTATATTTATATGGTGGCAGCAAAAACAAGTAATTCACCGATAATGAATCGGAGAGCGAAAGAAAGAGAGAGGAGAGAGAGAGAGAGAGAGAGAGAGAGAGAGAGAGAGAGAGAGAGAGATAAAGAAAGAGAAGAGCGAGAGAGAGAGATAAAGAGAGAGAGAGAGGGAGAGAGAGTGACAGAAAGATGGAGAGAGGGAGAGAAATAAAGATAGAGATAGATATAGAGATAGAGATATAAATTGAG